>QDEB01006036.1:0-15350 GCA_004193795.1 Asbolus verrucosus | reverse complement strand
GAGTTCCACAAACTGTCCGTGAGATTAATTAAATTAATTGGTTTAATTAATTAATTTATCAGTTTTAATCCACTTAGAATTTTAACAAATTGGGCTTCGTCAGTTAGCTCAATTTAATTAAATTCAAAACAATTTAAAAGAAATTTGGGAAATGTTGAATTACCACGAAATTAGAGAAGATCTGACAATGTACAAAATAATTTAATAGAAAATTAAAGAATACTCAAGAATTTTTCGAAATTGATGAGAAGAGGTTTCAAAAAAAACCTTAAAATTTGAAAAATGTAAAATTTACTTTTGTCAGGTTCATTTAAACCTCCTGTATTATCTGATATATACTCAGATTACTATGAATTTTCTCGTATCTCTTAGATTTCTTCAAGTTATCCACACCGAGTTCTTATCTCTTAACTCAGCTGTGATTGAATAAGGAGGTCAGCTCAATTCTAGTTAAGTCAGACTGAATCAGAATAAATCAATCAGGTCGATTCAACTTACCTTAGGTTAAGTTATATTGCTTAAGATCAAATAACAATTAAATTAAATTTATCACTCCAATCAGTCCAGACCAGTCAAATCGATTCTAAATATAAAGAGTCAAGTCTACTGTAAATGTTACGAAAAACTCAAAATAAAACAACATTTGGAAAAATTGAAAAAATCCGTGACATTTGAAAAAATCCGAGCAAATCTAAGGATGTTCAGTAGAAAGGGATGAGATCCAAAAATATCCAAGATTTAAATGAACTCTAAATAAAGGACTCTAAAACTCAAATTTGATTTAGAGTTCCTCTATTTTTTAAATTATGTAGTTTTGTTGATATTTCGGGTTTTCCATATATATTTTTTTTAATTTTGTAAATTTCCAGTAGCATAAAAGAATTTGAAAAATCAAAAAAAAAATTAAATTGAAAAAATTTGAACGAATAGGACCAGCTCCAAGAAAATTCAGATAAATTTAGAGAAATCCAAGAATATACAAGAAAATTTGAGAAATTAATAAAAACAAAAGAAATCCGTCGTGCAAGTTTGAAAAGAAATCGAACTGGTAACTATTTTCGGATTGAAATTTTACAAACGACCTGACCAGATTAAAAAAAAAAACATAAAAAACAGCAACGGCCCCAAGAGAGAGTCACAAGTGTTCTTGTTGGTTAGCTCGACCACTAGTTTAATAAAATATGTTACGTCATTTTACTTATAACAGAGAAACACTCTGTATATTGAGATAAATGTTTTTTAATGGTCGGCGATTAAAAACTGTTATTTTTTGTGCACATTACTTAAACATAGACAAAAAAATGTTTCCCAAGCCCACTTTACCGATCCATCCATCATATCTATTTGTAAACACTGTAGTCGAGAAAGGATTGAAATATCAATTTAAAAGTTGGCACAGGAGTCAGACACAAGTAAGGGAACTTTACGTCCTACGAACGAAAATTATTCGAATAAGAGCGACTGATAACTTGAAATACGACAAGAAATCGCGCGGATTGAACCAATTCCGGGACAAACAAATTTCAAGTGCGATTCATTAAATCCGGACAAACTCTCCTCCAGATTGGATGTTGAATCTTTGAACTTTCCACTTTTTATACGTCGCGTTTTGAATGTTAATTTGTCGTCCGCGTGGGATAACCATGACGGTCCCGTTTGGCCGACACACGTTACTGCCCAAAAAATCGCCTCTGTCGGGAAAAACCGGATGATTTATGGCAGCACCTCCGATAAAATATTTGCCGATCCAGATAAGTCCATAACCGTCAAGCATTACGTTTCCTCGAAGCCGTTATGGAAGCAAACACTTCTCCATTTTCTCTCATTATTGTTTAATTCATTGCTTGGACGAAAACACAACGATAAATCATCCCTAAATACAACATTCGCGTTTGGAATAACTTCCTCTTTTATTTGCAGAGGACTGGGGAACGAAGACCTTCTGCTGTATGGAGCACGGCTGCAACGGGGCCTTCATGAAGACGTCCAGTCTGCTGTTGATAATCTTCTTGACTGTCATGGTGATGCACTGAGAATGGTCAATTGTTCGAGGACACAACCACTAGATAAGCACATTCCTGAATGATATTCTAAATCGTTTTCTATAGTCTTCCTCGTTCATAAGAAGTTTTTTTCTCCATTTCGGACTCATTATATCACACACTGGCATTAACGAGTAAATTCGGCCTCGGACGATGGTGGAACGATCAAAATATTTGTTGATCACATATACAGAGTGAGGCGCTTAAATCGAAATCCTTAGTTTGGTCAATCTAAACTTCTAACATTTTCGGAAAATGTCCCTTATTATTCCAAACAGAAGAAAATCTTCAGTAATTTTTAAATCTTATAATATCTATAGACAAATCCACAACAAAAAATAGTTATTTATTTATTTATTGAGTTTAGAAAATAACTTTACTAATATTAAAATTGTTCACAATAGAGAAGAATAAGTAACAAGTAAAGATCTAAAGTCAAATTTTTAAAAATTAACAGAAATCGACTCAGTTAACTACTTCTTCAAATGGCATTTCATCTTTACTGTTTTCAAAAAATCATTGACAAATTTTACAATAATATAACCAGAAATAGCTACTGTAAATTATACAGACTTTCGAAAACTAATTTCAAAATTTTCAACTTTCTTGAATACACAGATCTGGTATATGCCGTTATCCTGTGAAGCCACTCTGACCTTGAAATGTTTGTATCAATGTTAACAAAAGTATTTGTTACAAAATCAGATTTTGCTCAGAAAAATTTACTTTAAATGCATATAATTTTACAATTTCAGCGAGTTAACAATAGTATTAGCATTAAATGTTTCAGAATGAAAAGAATTTTATTAAAGTATTCCATTTCTACACATTAAAGTTTAATTCTTCAACATATCATTTATTTCGAAAATGGTAAAAATGCATTGATGTTCTTCAAAATTTATCGATTTCTAGGTCTTTAAAGTCTGGTTAAAAAGGATAATTTTTTAAATTCAAAAATAATAGAAATTATAAAAATTCTCAGAAATATGGAATAAAAATAAAGGAATAAAAAAGAAAACATACACTAATGATGTAAGCAGAAAATTTTTGAATAAATTGCATATTCTTAAAATATTTTATTTCACCAAAATTTAATTTTACTTTAGAAAATGTATTCATTTTCAAAATTGACCTTTACCAAGAAAAATTATTTACATTTACTATTTCGTTAAATCGTGCATTTTTTAAGTTCAAACCAAGAACGAAAATGTAATTTTAGCAACCTAATGAAAAATTATGAAATGCCATTAAATTATTGGAAAGAAAGAAAAGAGCAATAAAAAGAAACAAGTAAAAAAAAATAACAATAATAATATGAAAGTACAAAATACAGTTGTAATATAATAATCTTTGATAAACTTTCTTGATTTCTAAAATAAATTTTATATCGAACATTCTGCTTAAAAAACATTTTTTTAATCTCATGAATTTATAAAGTGTGATCATTAATGATTAAACCTATCACATACCTTTTTTCAAGCATCTACTAGTTTTTGCCACCTTTTTAGTATTATAATTATGGTTGATATTGAGACTGTGGTTTGCGTCATATTTTTCTTTTTGACAACTGTCAATAAACAAATAAATTTAAGTGCAAGAAGAATAATCATTTAAAAGCAGAATATCTAATATCGTTCCACTATTTTATGAAGTGGGTACATTTAATCATCCACGATCACTGTCTTTTATTAAAGGTTTTAAAAGTAAAATTCTAAAGTAGAAGTGAACAGTTTTTTTTTATTTCTAGTTAATTCAGTATAAATTTTTCAAAAAAGTTATTCACTAAAAATAAAAGAAAAATGTAATTATTAATTGTTTATGTTTTTTAAGATGGAATTTTTTGAAAATACTGAAAAGAAAAAATAAATAATTATTAAATTATAACTTACGATAAGTTATAATGTTACTATAAAACAAAAATAGAAAAAAAAATGTGTGTTCGTATATACATGTTATAAAAAAGAAACAAAAAGTACAAAAAAAATACAATAAGCACGTACACTTCCAAAAATGTTTAATAACTGAGTTAAAGAGTACGTCAAAATGTTGTAAAGTAAAATAGAAAAAAAAAATAAAATAAATGAAAGTAAAAGTAACTAAAAATTAGTTTTTACTTTACTTTTACTTTCATTTAATTTTATTTTTGATTTTATTTTACATACTTACTTTATATTCATACTTTTAGAAGTATAAATTTCAATTTATTGATGAAGTCAAAATATTAAAAATTAATAAAAACAGAACCAGATGGTAAGAACAAAGAGGAAAAATGAAAGCAATATAAGATATAAATTTTGTTTAAAAATTTTTAAAATTTTCACCTTCTTAAATACGAGAAGAAAGAATTTTTGAAATTTATTTGCGTTTTAACCACTATTGCAGCATTTAACGGAATTGATACATATCTAAACATTTTTATTATGTGCCATCAGTTTTGAAAATACTGAAGATTTTCTGAATCGCGAAATTCTCATTTTCGTATTAAATGCCTCACTTTATATGCACATAACACTGAAATTAACCAATCGCACAATATCACGTCGATTTTTCCAACAGCTCCGGGGCCAATCACAGCACTTTTAAATTACCCCAATTTTTCGATTTTTCTTGTGCCTACATTAAGTAAAAAAAAAATCTTCAGGAAACTTACCGGAAAAATCGAAAATTATCACCACCACTATTAATTAATGATAATGTCAGATGTTTTACTATTATATAGAGATAATATCGTAATTTAGGACTTTAGGAAGGTACCTAATGTTTACATATTTAATAATTATAAATTTAATAATCATCTAATATTAAAATTTATATAAAAAAAGTAATGGTCTAGATAAGCTTTATTAATAATTATTAACAATCTATATATTCTAAATAAATCACAAATTCTAATTATAGGTGATTTACATGCGGAACTTGAAGCCAGATTGAATTTTTCCCGACTATTTAGTGGCTAAATGAGAATGAGGAAAACATTTCACCTTAAATAATTGCATGCAAAATAATTCCATAACGCCTTGAAAAGTGGGAAGGAAAATCTTTATTTATGAAGCAAGCAGCCGAGTAAACTTGTTGATTTTTTTCTTAATTAAATCTAAATCGTCACTTTCGCGCGGCTTTCTTAATTTGGGTGCTAAGTTTAAGTGCACGAAATTAGGAGAGGAGCACATCATTGTATATAATCATTTGTAAGTGCTTTGGTACAAATATGTCACATGGTACTTGGTGTTAACACGCTGTAACGATTTGTGTAATGACAAAAAAATGTTATTATAAATAAATCATCGTAAATGAAAAACTTGTTTTAATTCTCGCCGTAAATAATTCCAAGTCATGTCTCCAAGGCTGCAGGATTAGGCTTTGTGCACAACAGCACGGGAGCTTTACTCAGCTTTTCATTAATGGACCCTTTGTAATCTCGCACCCAGAATCAAAAATTAACTCAGACAAGGTGTATAATTCCGCCATATTTTCGCCGCCATTAGTTTTAGAATCTGTACGCTTTGTTGTTATTTTAAAATCACAGAGCTTACGGATTCTCGAACCGATGACGTGCTAAACGTCAACGACGCATTTTTTCAGTTCGGACAACTTAATTATGGACGGGGAAAGTGTCGATTGACTCCGAAAGGAAACTGAACGGCGGCTGTACTATAAAAAGGAAATTGGAAACGATAAAAAATAGTCAATGAAACAACTTCACTGCGAATTCGCTGCCAGCATCGGATTAGGAAAGTTTTTTCGGAGATCTGTGTCAACGCTGCGAGTTTTAAACTAAAATAGATAACGACACAGGCCCAGCTATGAAATATCACGAACTTCGCTTTCGCACAAATTTATTTGAAAAAATACTTCCAGGGTAACGTCCAGACAATTCAGAAGCAAGTTTAGCAAGTCAAAGTGTCACATACAGAACACCTGTATATCGCTGAAAACTACCGAATACAAAAGAATTTAGCAATCACTGATAAAATTCAACTGAATTACTTTTATTTATATCTCCGTTTCACACTTTCCTCTCTTTCACTCGTCTTTTTATCTTCAAATATTCGAATATTTACACACACCATACTCACTGGGCACTCTCCATAAAAACAGGCCATTATGTGGACATAAGTTTGCTCAAGCTTGACAACAACAAAAAACAGTTTCTTATCTTCATCACTTACCTAGCTTTTCCATGAAAACCGATAAGATTATTGGCAACCTTATCATATCTGAATATGGAAAAATGAAATAGGCAACAACAGACAAAAAATTAATTTTTTAAGAAAAAATTTGAAAAGGATGTGAAAAGTGATAAATACANNACGTTATTAATGTCATGATCCACTTAACAGAAAGATTTTTGGATCTCTTGGTATTTATATCAGTTATTTGGAGCTTTTTCTATATATTTGATTGTGATGTATATGCCATTCGCAAATGATTGTACTAATATTACAATTAATACCATTCTGATTGTTTACTGCAAAATCAGACATTGCTTAAAAACATATTTTAAATAAGGTTCGAGGTTACCGCCTCTCATGTGTCAATGATGTATATATTGTTCTCTAGCAAATGTTTAGAAAAAGGAATACGACATGAATGATGTTTAAAAAAAATTAGAGGTACAAACAGAAAAAAGCATTTTTTATTTTTTTTATATTGATTTTTTTGATTACCTGTTACATGCTTTCATTAAATTTTTATTTCGTTTTAATTATTTTCGCCTTGTTCTATAGTAAACGGAAAAATTCTATTTTTTATTATTCTACGTAACAGTCACATACGTGACCTCTTGGCAAAATCTTTAAGAATTTAATATAAAAAAAATAATGTTGATATGAAATTGATTTCATTTCATTTCATCTTACATCGATCAAAACCAATCGGCTTTCAAGAATTTTGAATTAATACTAGTTAACATTACAAAATATTTGCGTAAATTGTGGATCTGTAATTATAGTAATAGTATCACTCTCATAACAGTTCACTTACATATAATAAAATAGATAAGAGATTCCACGCGATGGGTCTCGTTGAAAAAATCCCCAGTGATAAACAATTTTGTCTCGAATACAATTTGCCGAAACATTTAGGCTACTTTAAGAATTAAAAAGACTAATTAGGCAATTAAAGTTCGTTTTAGGCGGTTTAAACGAAAACAAATCGTGTATAAATTACCCTTTCTTAAATTAAACACATTTATATCCGAGCTTATTCATGTGTAAGAACGAATCCTTATTTTTTTTCTTTTTCCGAGGACTCTACTAAATATATTAATATTTATTGCTGTATAAAACTGCGTTGTCGATATTAACTGTGGGCCTGCGACCCGGGTTTCGCAGTTAAATATCCATATAATCCTCAAATGAAGACACAAAGTTGCATAATGCTGTAAACCATTTTTTAAAATTATATTTTTTATTTTCCATAAAAGTTAGCAAATTCTTTACATTTTTATCCACCTTGGCAACGTGAAATTTTGTGCCTAAAATTCCTTTTTTTAATAAAAAAATTCTGCCTTCGTCATGAAACTTATTTCGCCTAACATGAAACTGCGTAAACTGCGGAAAGAAGAATAGGTAAAAAGTACAATAATTATTGCCATCGCCACGTTTTTCGACCATCTTTTTTTAATCCCGTGACAAAGCAGTGGAAATAAAAAAGTACACCCCATCACGCACAATCCCCTCTTCCAGCTTTCCAGAATTAAAATTTTCGACCTCATTCTTTAAATAAACTCAACAGGCTTGAATGAATAAACAAAACGAACGAAAGAAAATAATGTTTACTCGAGCGACCTAAAAAAATGTTGTTATTGTTTAAAAATGCAATGAACCGCAAGAACATCCTCTGCAGTAATAAAATTGTAGCGAGCTACAAATTACACGCGGGATTCGCCACATTGTGTCTTATTTTAATGAAAACTAAAAGAACTAGGCGAGCCGATGGGGTGAATAATTTATGTCCGCCGTTGTAAAATATTTAGATACATTTAAATTTACCGCAAAAACAGGCTAGTTTTCATTTCTGGCGTTATATTTTGTAATATTGGCCCTCCCCCGACTTATTGGATTTATCGAGCAATTTCTCTTCGACAGGAAGAGCATTAAGCGCTCCCCTATTGTGAATTCCTGCAAATAAATGTAAATAATCGACGAACATAATAAAATTCGTCTTGTCTGCTAAATGGCCTCATTAAAACTAAATGACTATATTTGACGTAAAAAAAGTTCCGCCATTAACTGACTAGTCCGGAAGCTTTACGTCTCTGTCAGCTCCCATATCCTCTTAACCCTTGCACATACACAAAGCTTTAAAGATGGCGCGTCATTTGCAACATAGTCGAAAAGCTTTACATAACTCATGCGACCGATAAAGGTATGTCGGTTATTATTGACGTGTCGAACTGACCGTTTGGATCGTGTCCAGAGATAATATATCGCCACAGGCGATTTTTTCTGCACAACACAGTGGCGTAGATCACCAACGATCGGCCGCCGGAGTCCCATACCCGTTTCCGACCTTGCAAACGACTCGCTTTATGTACTGGGAATTGACACCACTACTTTACTTGATCAAAATATGGATGATCTATCGCGAAAGGGCTCGAAGAAATAATTTGAAAACGACAGTTAAATCTATTTTAGACGGGAAGATTGCCCTCTGGATAGATTTTTTTAAAGGACCACCATTCCACGAAATATCCCTCGTGCGCAATAAAGGCGCCACTAAGTATTAAAATTTTTTTATTCTTCCCGCAAAAACCTATTTCGTTTTGTAATTTCTGGATACGCCACTGCTTTTCGCCACCTAAATCATCTCAGTTTATTCAGATACAGGTTGCTTTACACGATAATAAAATTTATATGAAATGGAATAAAGCTTCGCAATAAAATTTTGTGCAGGTCATTCGTTTGAAATTTGAATTGTCAATATTGGACATATCCGAGTCAGCTGTATATATATCATTCGTTACCGTTTCGATGGCAACAAAGTTCCTCTAGAAAAAAAATCATAATTTATACACCGATACAAAAGCCGGAAAGGGACAGGAGTTCTCACAATTTAGTGAATGAAGTTTCAAGAAAAATGAGAAATTTTTACCCTGCAGGAAATGATATTTCATATTCTTAGAATCAACTTGGACACACATTGTATTTTATTAAAATATTGGTTAATAGCAATTTTTTGATTTAATGTAAAAATGCAAAAAAATTGATCTTTCAGAAACTAATTTTATATACTTCCAATTTAAGTTAGTGTCAAAAGAAATTGCTTATTTTTGGTAAAATACTTTATAAATATTTCTATATATTATAGTTTTTCTTCCTAAAACCTACATGTAAATACACTTTAGATTTATATGAAAAAATTAAGTAAATTCCATCAGACTGTACATACTGCGTGACCACAAATGCATATATACTCCTATAAATTTATTGTTTATTAAAATAAAAATCTAAAATTTAACATAGTTAATATGGTCCATTGATTTGAAATAATGCAATTACAAATAATGCATTACTGTAAGTGAATCACTTTTAACTGTAATGCATTGCATTTTGTAAAAGTAACGATTACTGATTATTTTTTTCGAGTAAGCGTAATGGAAGAAGGCATTACTTTTACGATAACTTTTTATCTTAAAAGGAAGCTCCAACACTAGTGCAGGTTTCTAATCTGCCCCTTGCATTTTAACATATANNNNAAATCAAAAATCCACTGAGTTTTAAGATCCACACGCTCCGACTTCCAGACTTTTCTTATTATTATATAGGTACCTAAATTAAATGCAAGCTTAACAGACCCCTCGCAGCGTCCACCCAGTATAACAAGAAAATATTTAAGAATATATTTGATATGTTTGATTTTAAATCAATATACGGTTGTAGTTGTATTAAAAAGATTTTTGTAAGATATAACACCAGTGCGTCAGTGGAAAGAATGTTTGGCATTACCACAAAATAAATGTTACGCTTTAACTGATAATAATTTTGAAAATCAATTGTTATTAAATCTTGACTCCAAATATAGCTCTATAATACATATAATGTTTAAATCTACACTTAAATCAATAAAACAAAAATAATTATTCAAGTAATGAATCACTTTTTAAAAGTAATTGTTTCAATCACTGATATGTCGTAATTTAATTATGTCTTTTTTCTCACTTTTGGTTTCGCCAGAAATGATATTTCAAACGGGACAGTCATACATTATTACATTTTCCAAATGTAGACATCACTTAATGACATTTTTGCGTTTCTTTTCATGGCAGGTTCATCTTTTCATATGGTAAACTGTAACTCATACAACCGGTTTCTTTTGAGATGAGTGTTCTATTAGAAAAAATTGATTTATTACGAAAAACTGGCATCATCATTTTTTTAAAATCCTCCCATTTGTTTTTTTTACACGAAAACCCATTAATTTCACTTTTTCCAAAAATGCGCTTAATGCGAAAATCAAATTTTTATTGCGATAAATAAAAAAGTTGTAGCTGGTCACTTAGTACGTTTATATTTGTTTATCTCAGAAACTACTTAACGGTTCAAAAGTATTTTTTTATACAGGTTAATTGTATCTATAACTATTGTTTTTATTAAATTAACTATTTTTTTAATTTTATATTAAGGTGAGAGACGTAAAACTAAAATTGTGTGGTTTCTGTTTCGTTTTTTTCAGCAAAAATGAAATGTTAAGAAAAATGAAACTGAACTATTTAAAATTTCTTAATGCTTTTCGTTTGCTACATTTACAAGCAAATCTCTTTTTTTCTCAATTTAAGTAACTACATTTTCAATTTATATACACTAATGCTAAAAGATTTCTTTAGCAATCGATAAACCCGTCTTTGATGTTGCTAAGCTTTGTTGTTGAAACGCTTAGAAGAGACCAAGGGTTATTTACAAATCAACTCCATAGCTTTTGATCTATGTTCGCAAGTCTTCAACATACCTGTCGTAAATAACAATTTAGGAAACTAAAATCTGTTTTGTGAATGTCTTTTATTCAGCAAACGTAAATGTTCAAAATAATTTGGTAATAGATGGATGATGTAATTCCAAAGATTAAAAGTTTAAATTTAGGAGTGAATGTAGTTCACTTAAATGTAAAATATTTTAAAAAGAACATAGCTTGTGTAAACAATTAAATTAAATTAAACAATGATAAGTAAACTAAATCCGACACAAGACTGATTATATCTGCTTATATAATAAATTACATGAATCATGATTAAAAAAATTAAGACCATTTAGAAAAAAATACCTTTGTAATTTTGCACTCTTGTGACCTAAAGTTTTTTGTGTAAAATATAAAAATAGAGTTATACATCTTTTTGCAATTAATTACTCAGCATATTAACTATTATAGTGTTTCAGTTTTATAAGTAGTTTCTACTATGTGAATAAAGCTATGGTTCTTGTATGAACCATAGGGACTGGCAGTCGGTTTTACGTATAAACTGATTTTACAGCATTATGTAATTATATTCGGTTGCATATTTATACATTAATGAAACGATTTTGACTTTTTTCATTTTAACGTTTTAAAAGTAATTTGGAGAAAATCATCTTAAAAAGCCTAGAAGTCGGAGCGTGTGGATCTTTAAACTCAGTGGATTTTTGATTTGTGTGGATCTTTGAAATTTATTTAATTTACTTGATCTGGGTGCAGAATCTGCACCTATTTTGCACACATTTTCATGTGAAATGACAATTCGAATTATATAGGCAAGTTTGTAACACGTAAAGCAGGGTCGTGACTATTTGGTTTCCTATATGTTAAAATGCAAGGAGCAGATTAGAAATCTGCACTAGGGTTGGAGCAGTTACAAAATCCGCTAGTTCCTAGTCCGCTAGATGGCAGCATGTGGGCCTCAATTCACTTCTTAAAATTTTGAAAGGTAACAATTCAGACGCTAAATAACCGATTTTGATTTTTTTTCTTTTATGTGCCTCCATTCGATGTTTGTGACAAACTGACAAAATTTCATCGTGTTATCTTAATGAAGGAAGGCTGTACCCCCTTCACAACTCTTTGAGCTATATTGCCCATTAACGAACTTAGATCTACGAATTTGACAAAGAATCCGTACACAAAATTTGAACTCGATAGGTCAAAACGTTTTCAAGTTATCGACGTGATGTCCTAGAGGACTAGAGAGCGAGCGAGCGAGCGAGGGACATGGACAAGATCAATAGCGCTCCTCACTAATGCTCGTGTGCTAAAAAGTTAATTCACGGGTTATACATATATTTTATGGTTAAACGAGTTCTCACAAATCTAGAATTTCACATTTTCAAAACTATGTACTGTTTTTAAATTATTTTTATTACATTTATATTTATCCAATGGAAAATATTCACAGAACAGATTCTCAGATCTTTAAATTACTATTTACATCATTTATTTACAGTTGCAACTGTAAGTCAAAATACTATTGTTGGAACTGATTTGTAATAGTCTTTAAACCCTTATAACCCTCTCAAAATGAAAATTCAGTGTAAATCCTATGGGTACTGTTTATTTAAACGCTAAATTACTGGGCCATGTCGCCGATTGGGATATGAATAGGAAAGCACGACCTCGGTTGATTTTATTAAGCACGGTCGTTTATCCTTGAATTCATAGATGTGCAATATTTGGTAACAGCGCATTCTATTTCACCAAAAACTTCAAAATAAATTATGAATCCTGTCAGATTTTTAATCAACGATTACGGCAAAACTAATTGAGAACTTATTACATGATCTCCAGAATTCTATAAGATGTGTGCCATGCCCTTTGCACAAAAGATTTGTTTCTCGCAAATTTTTGACACAAAGTCAAAAGCTTTAGATCATATTACACAAATTTTTAAAACTGTCTTATTGCTACACAAACATGCATTTGAGTTACTCCAGATTCGGCCGAAACGACCAACTATTATCGATTTTTTAACTTTATTGTTGACTTCTATTTATTTCAGTTACACAAATTTCAATCTTATGCTTCGTGATAGCTGTTCTAATTAAAAATATTTTATCAGCAAATATAAAAATTGAATTGGTGGCGTACAAAGGCCGAAATTGGAAGTTGCGCAAAAAATAAATATTTTTTCCCTCGTCTATTAAATTAATGGTTGTTATTCTCGTCTGAATTACTGTTTTGATTAAAGCAGCGATGAAACTAACATGTGATCGAGGAATTCTATATAAAAGCGATGAATCGCGTTATTCGGTTGGTTATTGTGGCCGATCGACAATACGTGCACATACCTACGTTGATTTTAATTGCGATTTATGGTTTTCGCTTATTTGACATTTTCAATAATAATGAAACGGCCACAAAAGAAAATTAATGACGGTTACGCCTAATTTTATTAATTAAAAAGTGCGCGAGCCTTCAATCATGCGTGCGTGAAATTTCCTGCACTGGTGTATCGAATTTGTTGGGCAACTTTTTCCGATCGCGACCGACGGTCGGTTAAACGAAAACTTTCTGATTGATATGGGAGCTTTTAATAAAACGGCCGGCGGAAATTCCAATCAGCAAACCGGCCATTTGTATTCACTCCGCTTTTTAATAAACCGACTGGAAGTGTCCCCTCCAGGAGGCAGCGTCAATTCCCCAATACAATAATTTCTTGCGAAGCAGATTAAAGTATAAAAACTTTTATTCGGCGACTTCCAGTTCTGGAAGTTTCTTCTGAGAGCACTCTTTAAAATTGTTCATTTGTACCGGAAAGCCTTGTTTGATATTCATAACGGGATTATTCCCATCGCTCTCTCCCTCGTGGCTTTGTATTTATTAAGATATAGACTCCCGAAGACTTTTTCTCGTTGCACTTTCCGTCAAATAAATACGAATTTTATTCTCCCTCTACAGTTATGAGTGAAATATTGTGGATTGTTGGCTCGAAAAAGACCATAAATTTTTATCACCGAAATGTTCGTCGACACCTCAGGTTAGGATTTCTCCTGTACCCGAGCTGTCTATTTCAATTTTCCGCTTGAATTATTTAGTCGTCTATAAGAGTTGATAGTGGAAGTTTTTATGGAGCTGCTACCCGACACATAAACGCCCTGGAAAAGTAACACTGATGTGTAAATGAAGGACAGTAAAACCCCTGTCTGTAATATTCAAACGCGACAGTTCGCAGCACTGCAGCAACCCCTGCAGGATGAACAACGAAAATTATTAATTACAGGCGATCCACCACAGGATGTAATCCCCAAGACCACTTTGAATCACTGTCTAATCTTATTAGGCGTTTCACGGTCGATTTTTATCGAAATTAATTTAATTAATGCAAAGCCGGCCTATAATGAACAGTCTATAGCCATACGCATAGATGTTGTTATTATATTCATGAAATCCACTATGGGTGGATGGTAAATATAAGCACAGGGAAACCACGAATCAAAATCGTTTGCATTCGCTCTTATATCATAACGAAATAATAAAACGACAATTTATATACCCCAGATCATAAAATTACGACGGACTTTTTATGATTCTGTTTTCTTTTTGGTACAATTTCGAGAATCAGGATAATATAGATGCACACGTAGCATCGAAGATCTATTACAATAAAAAAGTTCTGCTGTAAAAAATATCACTTCTTTAAGTGAATTTTTTTTCGATATCAAAATTGGTGGATGCGCCGGGATTTACAATTTACCACATTTACACTAGACGCTGATGTGCGAGATGGTGAGACGTTAAATTTGACGGTTGATGAAGCAAATTATTATTAGTTAATGGGCAATTCTGCATTAAATCAGTTTGTTCTTGTTTTAGACACTACGTAACACCAAGAAATAATTACACATTCAACTATTCGTGTGTCGTTAATAAGTGTCATAATTCTAGTCTCTGAAGTGAAGTAAATTGTTTCACGTTGTTCTACTCTACTGGGATCATTAATTTAATAACTGTTGTAATCGTGGAATAAAAAATTAATCATAAAGATAATAATACAAGAAACAGAACGGTCAAAAATACACCTTCCCCTATCAAATACAGAGACTCATCTCACTATAGGTAAGAGGAAAATTGTCAAACATTTAAAATAACAAAATTTATAATGACAAGTGCAGTCCTAAGTAGAATTGACAGTAATATAATAAGAACATTTACACGAGTGCCATAACGAAAAGAAAAATAGATTGTAATGTACTGTTTTAACAATTAGTCTGCTTGGAATAATAATACCGTGACTCCATTTCTACAAATTTTATAAAGTTGGAATTCCACGATGTATATTTTTGGTAATATCAACAATGATGGAGCGGCTGTGTGCATTTTTTCTTGTAATTAAAACTAGTTTCA
>QDEB01005996.1:0-11764 GCA_004193795.1 Asbolus verrucosus | reverse complement strand
TATATATTTATATTTATATATTGTATAAACTTTATTTAAAGAACATTAGCCATAATAGATTTTTTATTTGTCAAACGTCGGCTACGTTGCTAATAGATATAGGAGGTAGTATTTCCGATTTAAAAAAACTTAAAGGATTTTATATAGCCTTCGGCCGAAGGCTATATAAAATATAGCATCCAAAATAAAATTCAGACATCAAAAAGA
The DNA here is from genome assembly GCA_004193795.1 of Asbolus verrucosus. Lineage (NCBI taxonomy): Eukaryota > Metazoa > Arthropoda > Insecta > Coleoptera > Tenebrionidae > Asbolus > Asbolus verrucosus. The sequence continues at coordinate 11,557 of QDEB01005996.1, read as the reverse complement.
ATCTTGGGTGGAATCAATCAACAAAATAGTTCTGAGCATCAACTTGATTTACAGTCTTCGTCAACTTCGACCGTAAGCTATAATGTAGAAGAAGATGGAATCCAAAATAAACAAGAAACCAGTTTCTAGCATCAACATCTAGATCTAGATCTTTCGTCTAATTCAAGCGTCAGTGCATCAACTTTTTCCATAAGTGCTACTTCATGTGGATTATCTTTTCATAATTTAACGAATTGTACTTTTAATTTTTACGAAAATAAATGATTATAATAAATAGTATTCGACACACGTGTGCTGTCTCATTGGGTCCTCAGTCTCGGATCTCAAAAGTGATATTATTGTGTTGCTAACGACAAAAAATTCTGCTAACAACAAAAGTGGCACTTTTGTTCATTCTTTTCTAGTTATTAAAATAACTGTTTTTCACTAAATACACAAAAAAAGTAGTTTTTTTTTCTAAACTGACAAAATATTCGATTTTTTTTTGCTTATAAAATTTCAAAAATAAACAAAAAATAATTCCACCAAAAGCGTAAATTTTCAGCGACTACCACATTTCACTTATCGTCATTGTTGTTATTTGAATAGTCAGCGTCACAGCTATGAAATTTTGTGTAATGGTTATTCCAGTGACACTCAGCAGCCTCAGTGTCGTTATTTGCATATCCCGTCTTGTGGCAAAACTTCCGAAATTGCGGTCTGCCTTTATCGTTTGTGGCTACTGGCACTAAGTAATGATGTCAGAATTTTGAAATCAAGAAATAAAAATAAAAATAAAAATCATTTTATCATTACTGAATCTAATCTTGTGATAAACAGATAGAAAATATCAATAACTTATATCCTGTTTCTCGTTACTTCTAATCGCAACAAATAGTACACATACCTATAAAGGGTTAAAATTAGTGCCATCTTATTATGACTCATGTTTAAAATATGTACTTGTGTTGTATTAGATAGCGTTGCAACCTTTTAATATCAGTTTATTCACATGTTAAAATTTATTATTTATTCTAATTTTTGATACATCTGCACACTTAATTGACGCAGATGCATTTTGATGGGATACATTGTCGTATACGTTAATTCTCTGGAAAAAAGGTTCGACATTTACTTATCTCTATTATTTAATGCATATTCACGGTTAAATCATCTGCTCTCATGTGATAAACATCGTTTAAAAAATTAAGTGTGAATCAAATATTGATATTGTAATTAAAGATGATAATTGGTGTATTCACAAACAATTGCGAAATTATCTGTATCATTAACATTTTTGTTTTTTAATTTATATTCATAATTCGTTCACCATCAGTAACCTTTTTATGTCTGTGATAAATAGTATTTCAGTATGTACCAAATTAATTTGCTATTCATGACTTGTTGGGAAATTCGTTATTTAAACAGAAATGCATTTTTAAATATTTAATGATAATAAAAATAATTACTGTTTCATTTTAATTTGAAAAAACCCGGTTCTTCGCATTTAATATTTATAAGAGCTGCAAACCAAAGTTCAAGGATGCCAGTGTATTTTTAAAATAAAAATTCTTCCTTTAAAGTGTATTTTTCAAGTGATTCTAATATTTTGAAAAAGAAATTTGGGTTTGAATTGAACATCTTAGTTTCGCTCGTCGGTCAGGCTAATTTTTTTCGTCTTTCCGTAACAATAACTCAGTAACAAGATAGTACAAATGACGTTGTTGTACATATTTTTCATGTTTTGAGGTATAACTCTGAAACTGGTTTTCTTTACATAATAAGGATTTTACAGTGGGCATTAGCATAGTTATGTATATTCCTCTATGCCGTTAGTGACTGTTAGGAATTGTTTTTAAGTTTACATAAACTTAAGTCTTTTCTGTAAAATTTCACTTTTTTTCTTTTAAAATGCAGGAGTTTGTCGTTAAGAATGCAGTTCGAATAGATGCATCATCCAAAGTTCTGTCGAGCGATCAACATAATTTGTAATCGAGTTGATTATTGACAAATAAATTAAATAAAATGACAAGAACAAAGGAGAAAATGTCGGATGTGGCAATTTTTAAATTAAGCCATTTTGAAACGGTTACACAACTAAAGTTCTTACAAGAACTGATTTTATACTGAAGTTTTTCAAAACCAAACAGAAACACAACACTCAAAAAAATTTAGAGAACAGTGAACATCAGGTAAACACGAAAGCGAGAAAAAGTGAGGTTAGGACACCGGTTGAGAAGGCAGCGTGGCAGTGTTTCAGGTGGCAACAAGTGGTTGCAAAAAATCTGACAACAAATTTAAAATGACTACAAAAAAATGGCAAAGGCTATAGTTTCTGTTCATTTATTGAAAATATTAAGTTATCNNGATAGGGAAGTTATTGTAATCGTTCTTTTCAAGTAACGTAACTTTGGGTATCACAATTAAGCATATCATATAAGAAACGACTGGCAAAAATATTTTCATGGATAACTCGAATATAAATTATATTGATCGCTGGATATTTTGAATATAAGAAAATTGTTTTTCGAGCAGAAGGTGTACTAATTATTTAAACATCTTATTTGTTTTTGTGGAATTTGAATTTGTGGAATCGATAATAAACTTTTTAAAAGTTTATTATCGATGATTATAACCATTGATTATAACCATGATTATAACCATAACCATAACCAATATTTTTAATAAGTAAAACTGAAACATAACAAATTCAAATAAAACTTCACTAAATTATAAAAAAAAATTAAAATTAAATTAAATTTATATTAAATTAATTATTTATATTAAATTTTTATTAAATTAAAATTATATAAAAATTCACTAAAATTATCTACTATATTTAATGTCACTTTTCTAATATAAAATAAATTAGGCCGTACTTCGGAATCCACTATTGCGACAGTGATTCATTCCGACTCCTCCTTTTTGTTATTGATAGTTAGAAGTGTGACGTATAAAGCAAATATTAAATAGCGTATTTTTGATAAGATGCTTTTTGGGAGTCACATCCCTTTTTGATCATATTTTTTATCTGAAAACAATGTTGCACCTGTGTTATTTCAATAAACGAATGTATTTTTTATAAAGGTAGTTTATTCATTTATCGATTTGACGATTTTGTTTTTAACGAAACAGTAAACGTTTTCTTTTATGAAGTAATTTCAGATATGAACTAACTACTATAATACATTCAATGATGTTATAGAAAAAAGAAACACAAAATAAATACAATATTTAGACTACAAAGTTTGTGCATTAAGTTTTGCCATTGATGTTAGGGAGTGTTATCCGATTTATCTTACTTGAATATTTTTATATGTAGTGATAAGAAAATGTCATTCACATCGAACTTAAAATAGAAATCTTCAGTACCTACAATTTATATATTTATATTTACGATTTTTTTTATTTGCAAGCTGTACCTTTAGCAAAAAAATATTACACGTCAGAGAATAAGTGTTACATTTTTTCACATTGTAAATGAAATAATCAGACCGTACTACATACAGATATTAATTCAGTTATTACTTTCTCATTTTTTACGATTGGTAGTAATTTTTTCCAAATAAAAGATTACAACCATTATCATGTGTGTCAGATTTTTGACTGTAACATTCTCCAGAATTTCAAATTTTATCAACGGTTGTATATGTACATTTTGTACATGTAATAAACATTGCTGTGAATTTTTTCTGCATTATATCATTTCTGGTTCCTGTATCTACTCTTTCTTAATAAAATATATTGTTATACCAACGCAGGCATTATTTTTGCCATACCATACTGTATATACCACTGAAAACACATTTATATGTTAACGTAAGGCAGACCGTGTGGTAAGTGCCATCTATCGGTGGTCGGTTAGCAGCTAGTCCAGAGTGAATATTCAAGAAATTACATTATAAGCATATCAGAAAATACAGTTTTCTCGCTTTTTCTAAAAGATAAAAGTTTATTGTTGTTACCACAATAATAAAAATAGATCTTAAAATATTTGATTTTGAATTTTAAGACCATTTTAATGGAAAAATATCAAAAAACATCTAATTAATATTATCCGTCGCGATTTAAATAAATAATTTCGATTTGTAGAATAATACAACATGCAAAACTCTTCTTATTTGTATCCTGAAATTTTTGTAAAAGATATGGCACACATCTTGTGGGATTCTGGAGACCATGTAATAAATTTGGTAACTATTGGCAACGTGGCCGAATAATTTAGCATTTAAATAGCCACTATTCATAGATTTTATTAACTCCAACAATGGGGTTTTGACATATGTTCGCAAGTCGTCTACCTACCTGTTGTAAATAATAATTTAGGGAACTAAAATCTATTCTGTGAATATTTTCCATTTAGGAATGTAAAATATTGACAAAAATATTTTAGTAATAGGTATACATATAATGTAATTCTGAAGATGTAAAATTCTAAATTTAAGGGTCGATAATTTATAACAGCGTCAACTTAAATTTTATAGAATTATATAATTATATTCCGCTAGATTTTGTGGATTAATGAAAAGATGTTGCCTTATTTTCATTTTTATGTTTAAAATCAACGTGGAGAAAATCATCTCAAAAATGTTAATTCAGAAATTATACATATATGTGTTTATAGTTAAACTAGTTGAATTCACATATAAACCTAGAATTTCACATTTTTAAAATTATGCATTATTATTAAGTTATTTTGATTACATTTATATTTATCGAATGTAAAATATTCACAAAACAGATTCTCTGATCTTTGAATTACTATTTAGGACAGGTGGACCATTCGATTGTAAATCAAAACACTATTGTTGGAGCTGATTTAATAATCTTTGATCCCTTCTAGTTCTCTCAAAATGAAAATACACTTTAAGCACGATGTCGATTGATTTTATTAAGCAGAATTTTTGAGTCATATCCGAGGTACTTTATTTTTGAATTCGTAGATATGCAACAGATGGCAACAGCGTATCTTGTTTCACCAAAAACTGAAAATAAATTGTGACTACCATCAGATTTTTAATCAATCAATGATTTCAGCGAAACTAATTGAAATAACAAATTGGTGCAATGGTAACATTTTGTTTTCTATAACATATTTTAATTTTAAATTTATTACATGGTTACTAGAATCCCTTAAGATGTGTGCCATGTCCCTTATAGGGTATCCATTGAAAAACTGAAAGGAATCATAATGTAATAAATGTTAATTTTCGATGAAATAAAATAGTGTTTTTTATAGAAAAAAAATGTGTAAACGGTACCAGCAATATCATATGCCAACAATGTAATATTTTAAAAAATCTTTTTAGTGTAAATAACATCTGCACGTTTAAAATAGTCGTTTACCAACTTGTAACTAATACAAAAATGATTTTAACAACAAGTAATAGATAATTTTAATTTCAGTTAACGATTTTACGCAATCAAAAATACAATAAAGTTTCAGAAAATATTTTTAATTTTTCATACTGTGTAAAAGACACTTTTAACTTAAAAAAACATCGTCATCGTAAACGTTAAACAAGGTAGATGAAAAAATTTCATTCTAGCTTTTTTTCTTTTGAATGAAAATATGATGAAAGGTGCTACTAAGTAATTTGCTGAACAGTTAGTTAAAAAAAGATTAGTTAATCTTGAAAATATTTACTTTAGAGTAATTTTATAATCATATAAATTTTAATGATATTTATGCAGGGATAATAAAGGCTCAATGTAAAAAAGTTAGTCAATTATAATAATACAGTGAAATAAGCGATACCTATAGGCAACCAATATTACAAGATGTTGAATGGTGCATTCTCCTTTGGAACCGAAGTATTTTAATTAAAGTAAACCATGACGTTAAATAAAATAACATAAAATATATTTTTTTATTAATAAAATAGTTATTGTTTTTTCTTAAATACTTTATAAGAAAATAAATTTCAAATTTGTTTCATTTCACGGAAATCATTACACGTAAAAGTATGATGCAACCGGCGCCGTGGCTTAGTTGGTTAAAGCGCCTGTCTAGTAAACAGGAGATCGAGGGTTCGAATCCCTCCGGGGCCTTAGGTTTTTCAATAACCAACCACTCACTTTTTTGCTTTAAAAATCACTGTAATTGAAATATACAAAAGTCAAAAAGTCGAAATTTTCATAAATAATTTCCCGAGTGCATGTCAAATTATCGACAGAAAATTATAGACATTTTGTGTGGACATTGCACGAGGGGGATTCGGAAGACTATTCCCTGCACAAAATTTAGAACAGAACGTTATTTTTATGAAGAAAATGGCAAGAATTAATTCTTTTTTATTTAATTTGTTTTTGGAATCAATTTTAAATCGCATTATTTAAAAAATTATCGCCTAATTTGACTATGATTGTGATTTTAAAAATTTAAGAATTTTCATTGGTTTAAATTTTGTAAGCGAAATAGTGTTTGATATTTCCTGTATGTAGTACGTTGGTAGGAAATGAGAAATTTTTGTAAATATTTCAAAGAAATATTCTTACATTAAGAAGAGGAAAAAGAAGAAAAAAATAATGTAACAGAAAAATTATCACAGAGTCAAACGCTCAGCATATGAGGATATATATACATGTAACTATATGTATAAAATATAATTCTAATAAGATTTCATTTTTGTTTCTGCAAAATCATCTGCACATCCTCTTGTACCGAATTAAAAAAATACTAACACAGACTGTCGGTTTAGTGTTACACACTAAAATTTGAATGGCTAAAGAAGGAACAATTAGAACAAATAGAGATTATTTTTCAATTCTGGAAATACATTTACCTTTAGCTATCGTACAGTGAATACATATTTTGTATTTAGACAAATGCATGAAATCCTTAATTTACGATGTTTTCAACATTTTAAATTTATTTAGTTATCATTTCTCGATTCTTCTGCAATGTTATTTGCACAGATATATGCTCTCTACAACAATTTTTGAAACACCCCTTAAATATCGAGCATCATTCAGTTATCAATTTTTTGTTTTTCACAGATTTTAAATATGGTTTGATATTTCAAACTATAATGGTGTACTAATGTTTATAGAAATTTAAGTCTTCATTTTAAAGCATTTTTCTTTTAAGAATATTTCTCATCAGATTTCACATTTCCTCTAAGAGTTTTTATTTGATCATTCTACTATGCTATCACTCTTTAATAGATTTTTGTAATTTGAACAACTATTGACTATTAAAATATGTGTAGGTTTCCAAAATTTTAGACATTTTATAATTGTCGTTTACAACTAATGAACACAATTAAATTAAAAATCGAGTGTAATGATGATAGTTGAAAACATTTTATTAATGTTTTTTTCGATTTTTTTAAAATTCGAATTAATTAAAAAAAACAACGAACATCGGGAAGATGAAACACAATAATTATAAACTCAACTGAAACAACAACAATAACAAAAATTTCAAATTTTTATTTCATTTAAAACATGGTGTACGATTTTGTATATACACGTATATTCATATATACACTGTACATTCATATCAAAAAATGTTTGGTAAAAACTTTTAACATTAATAAACTTTTATAATAACTTGAAAAATATTGAAGCAAATTATTCAAATGCAGAATTTATTTAAAATGTAAACTGTTGAAACGTTCAAATAATTTAATAATGGATATTAAACAGTCTTAAAATTTTATTTAAATTCATTAAATGTAAATTCTCTGCAGTCTTTAAACAAAAAAACAATATAAATAATGTACCTACCTATCTACAGTAAGTGCATTTGCTTTCATTATTCAAAAGAAGTTTTACAATTACGTCCCAGTTAATGGTTTTGTGAAGCTCCAAAACTTTAAAATACTATTTATATTTTATAAATTTGTTTCCTGAAATATTCACGAGTCTATCGATTGAAATTGATACCTGCTAATAATAGAACCGGTAATACACAGAAACAATTACGTAAAGGAATCCTGTTCTCGTAACCGAATAAAATCGAAAACGGTTGCACCCCTTTCATCAACTTAGAAACAAATCATTTCAGCGACTTTTTGGACGTGTTTCCCACTTCTTTTACACGCAGTGTAGGTGCAACCGGGAAATGGAAAGATAGGAAAGAAAAGGTTTAATCATGCGTGTTCTTCCACATGTTCCCGCAATATGAAAAAATCCCTCAGGGAAGGAGAGAAAGCATGGGAATGCTGTCGCGACCCTCATATAAGCGGACCAGTGCAGATGAGTTTAGGGTGGCTATTGCAAGTGCATTGTGGGCATCGCGACGCTCACACACGCTACATTATCATGACGAATAGTAGCTCCCCCTCAAATGGGGTGCCTACTTTAATAAGCAAATACACCAAAGGCATTTAATGAACGCACTTAGGACTACACATACATATATACGTCTCTAGCGCCACTGCATATTTGGGGTGACGAAGGCTGGTAAAGCTTGTTGCCGAGATACGATATTCAATTATTATGTAATTCAGGATGAAAAGGACCCAAAGAAAAATAACTTGTGCCATTAGTTATTGGCTCGTTTATTGCTTACGATTATCGCCTTGCTAAGGGCTTTCATTAATAACTCCGGTCGTAAAGCAACACTTTGTATCAAGAATTCCTGGAAATTCACTGAAATAATGGATTGTAATATGAAACTGAAATCTCTGGTATATCGAAATGCTAATCGTAAGATTAAAGTGTCTTTATTAGATAGGAAAACACAGCAATAATTGCTTCTCGGCTGCATAATTGACGTATTCATAACGTAACAAAACCTGCAATTGACGCAACTTCAACAACAGCCCCAAGGGTCTTTTGTTATGTTATTACGTTAAATAAGAAAGCAAACCGACCACAGTTCTCACTGCATTGTAATTTTCTTCTTTAAGAGCCTGAAATGACGGTCGAAGCATGATGGACAAAGTGACAAAGAACCGAATAAACCACGGTGGCGCCAGTAGAAAATAAAAGTGAGATGAGAGAAGCAAAGGAGTAAAAACTTCCACTCACAAAGCGACATTTCTCATATTCAAACCAGTTGTATGTTATCAGTTGCCAATTGTGTGCACACGTAATTTATTGAAAGAATGTTAAAAGGAAACAGTTTGTTTTATTTGAAAATCTTTTTTAACATATAAAACTATATTTATTTTCTCAGTCAATGTTGGCAGGAATGCACGACAAACTTGTTATTTTATCTTCAGGCCTAGCCGCAAAGGTTAACTCAATTAACAAGATAAGAAAATTTCATTATTTTATGTTCTTTCCAGTTTATCAATGGCCATGATTATGGTCATGTATACGTTATAATTGTGCTGATTTTCGTCGGATAAATAAAGTCTTTAGGTGCATTATTTCAAAAATACGTGTACTGGAAATAACTCGTAAATGGGAAAAATCGAGACTAGCGTTCGATGTAACCAAAAAAAAAAAAAAATAATAGAATACCTACATACATTTTGCAATAAGAAAAAGTGAATAGGTTTATTACTGGTAGTATTTCCACAGAACTCAAATTAAAATGAGAATATTCGTTGGACACTATTACGTTCAAAATAAAATAAATAAAAATTGAGTAAACTAATACTAAAAATGAACATTAAAATTGAACATAAAAATGAATATTAATAATATATTATTATGATTATTATCGAAAATATAGCTATGTTTTAATCCAAAAATCAGTTTCCTGAATTAAAACAATATAGAAAATTAGGTCTCTAAACCTATAATAATAAAAAAGTAGTGAATGAAGATCAAGAGAATTAAAAATGAACTTCGGAAAAATGTAGGAGACATGAAAGTGGTTTTCGGAGTAAAAGGGGTAAGTAGTGAGGACGTATGGAAATGGATTATTTCGCAATATACAGTGTCCGAATAATAGTCTGAGTGCGGAATGTCTTCATTATAAAAATCAGAGATTTCTGAGTATTTTCCTTCAAACAATTTATGAAGGTATGAATTATAAGTTTCAAGAATATTCCTAATTATTAAATAACTAGAAAACATTTATGAGATTAAAAAAGTTTTAGGCAAATACGAGAACCATTTACATAAAAAATAACAGTGATATGTACTGACTTCAAACATGAGAAGTTAAGAAAACCATATCAATTTCTGGTTCCCTGTTTGTCATTTTAATACGCCAAATTTGGAATATTGTTTCTGAAGCAAGTAGCCCTTTTATAAGTAGGTATGTGTATATTTAGGGTATAACATAAATGTGAATACAAGATAACACAATAACATTGCTTCGAATTTGACAGAACATTCCCTGAAAAAAGAGCTATTTAAAAAACCGCAACAAAGATAAAAATTAGAAATTAATTATTGGTTTCCATTTTCTGGCCATTACACCTATAAAGTAAATTAATTTTTATGGGATGATCATCAAAACCGGTTAAAAAAATTGAGATTTTTTTTACTGGAAAAAGCAAAATTTGCTTGAAATTTTTAGTAACCTACATTACCATTTCTTTCTCAATATATTTTTTTAAACTTATATTGCTGTAATTTTAGAATAAATGTCTATTAAAGTTGCTTTAAAATAAAAACATTTTATTTATTTCAATATTAAAAAAAAAAAACTTTATTTGGGAAGCTCTAGGTGTCATCTAAGTACTGAAAATTAATTTGTATGTGTATAGTTTAGTAGAAAGTAGCTAAAAAGCTTTGTCAGCATTCTTATAATAGTGAATTTAAATTTGAACAAATGGCAGAATGAACATAATAGAGATAGAATTAAATATAATTTAATTTAAATAGATTGAGTGGACTGAATTTAGACTTCTAACATAGTTGAAGACAAGATGCGAGATGCAATGTCGTAAAATATTTATTTACCACAGAACACTCAACATTTTTCACCGAAGGCGAAGTAATTGTTTTTGTTCATTATGTTTGTGGCGGAATATTCAGCTACGTTTAAATAATTTTGTTGCAATATAATTCGAATCAGCTCAGAATTGTTAGTTGCATATTTTTTAAACTTAATTTCGTAATTATTTGACTGAAAACTTTGGACATGGGCTTTTTTGATAAAACTGTATAAGTATAAAGTTTAGTTCATCAAATTCTCTTAAAATTTCAGTATATTAGAGATTCCTACGAATTAATTTTACTTCACTTTCACAAGAAGAAATTGATCATGATGTAAATTATTAAAATAAAATAACTTCCAACATTGCTCAGCAAACAGATAGCCTCACAATAGATTTATCCAAATAGTTAGTTATACTCCCACCTATGATTAGTAATTATACTGACATTTTTGTTCTATTTTTTATACCTATAGGTCCGTTTTAAAAATTTGTTGGGTGGAATTTTTGCAGCAGAAACGAAATCTTCAAAAATTGCTTACGATTTTTTTTTAATTTCGAATAAACTGCAGTGGTTGATTGTTTGATAAATCCATCATTAAATAAGATTAAGCAATAAATAATAATTATTTATATATTGTATGTTATATGTATATGTAGTTGACCATGACCAGCTAAACGTATTTCACCAAAGTTCAAAAATATAAAAAATAATCTCTCACACCATAAATAAATCCGCATTTGTTTGTATTATTATTATTCTTTGAAATTATTATATATATATATATATA
>QDEB01005989.1:2860-22600 GCA_004193795.1 Asbolus verrucosus | reverse complement strand
TTCATCTTGATTCATTTTTTCCAACCAATTTACTACAAGAACTGCACGAATTTTTCACTGACGTTACTAATTTTTTTATTTTGATTTTGTTTTTTTTTTGCTGCTACGGTAACGCAAATCCTACTGGAGTTTTTCTTTTTTATTAAAACGATTGTGCAAAAAATAGTAGGCAATTATCGTTAAGTGCTCTCAATAAATTTCGAAAATTGGAAAAACTCGACCTTTCGGATCTCGTTTTTCTAACATTTTCTCAATTTGTTAAATATGCACTTACCAAACTTGTATCGCAATATACTATTGCCAAACTTGTCAAAATGCAATAAAAATGAATGCATTTCAAGAGGTCTAAATTTCCTCTGTATGTCGATCTGTTGGCCTCTTTTGACTCTGTGTGTATTGTTAAAAATTGTTGAAATTTTGCACATGTTCCATGGACGGAAATACGTACACATACGAGTTCACCAGAAAATTTTTTTAACGTAAAATAGTGACATTTCTATTGAGTCATTCACAACCAAGTCTTTTATACAGCTTATGTTAGTACCATGAGTGAGTTAATGTTGTTAGAACAGAATAAGAAGTTCACTTTCTCATGTGATTAGAATAGTTATCGAGATGTTTTTTTGTTAAAATTTTTAAACTGAGTTAAAATTACGGAAACCTAAACTCCCATATTATGTAAATTCATTTACTACTTTTTTATTTATTTTGTCTGTCGTATGATCTATCGTAACAGCAAAAGAGTTGATAAATGGTAGTGTCCTCGGCAACCGCTGTCAAGATGTCCACTTCTGCTAATAGCGGTTGAAAAAATCACTCCGGAAAATATCCTTTGGTCGCGTTTACTGGAAAATCTTCTGGTCTCACGCAAGCGTTATCTTCGGCAATTTCAGCAATTACGGACGCTGCTACCGTGGCGCTAAATATGTAATGGTGTTTATTATTTTCTCTGGTCAAATTAAGTCACGCGTTTTACATGGAAAAGATACAGTTCCAACACGGAATAAAATCAATTATTAATAGAGCACCGCTGATAGGCATCGACGCCTTGCATGATATCGAAGGTGTTTAGGTGTTTTCCCATGTCTCGCAGGAGTATCGTGCAATGATAGGAGACCGTGCATTATGAATACACGCCACCGGAACCGCTCATTGTGCTCACTACTTACCCACTTCCGCCAAGCACCGCGTTTCCGCCGAGCTACTTCCGCCGTTTCCTTACGTCGCCCCCACGACAGGTGCGATTTCATTATCGCTGCTTAAACCACACCGTCTTAATTGCATTAAATCATCAATTGCATCAAATCTGTTGTGGTTTTCGACGATTTGCCCAAAGCCTTTCTAGCCTAAAAAGACGAGCCGCCAAGTAACAGAAGAAACATTCGTTGCAAGTGTTAATTAGGAGCAATCGTCGCTTGTAAATTATTATAAACGAGGAGGGTTCATCTCGAGACGGTTTAATAATTAACATCATAATGATATTTTATTAGAGGCAGTGCCTCGAGGAACTTAATGGTGGGTTATTAATGTGGATTGCGGGCTCGCGGTTAAACAACTTAAGAAATCATGAAGTGTCCACCTGTTGCATCTTTCTTTGGTGGGGTTTTCTTATAAGAAACCTTACACTCCTCGAAGCAACAGTTGGCCTCTAACTTATTCACTTCCTTGACAAATCTTGGGAAGTTCCCAGTTGATTCTCTATTAAATATTCAAACAGTGAGGGGAATTAATAACTGACTCGTCAAAATTTTTGGCATTATTTTCCTGCTGAATTATGCAAAATACGGTGAAAGGGTTTGCGACAGACGTCACGGTAAACTGTCGACCCAACTGCCCCACGGCCTCTAAATAATTTATAATCGAGCCAGTTTTTGAAGCGCCACCAAGTGTTTTTAAAGTAAGCACAGGTGTGACAGACAAACACAAAAGATAAACACCTTGAAAGGAGGAAGCCCCCATTCATGGCTAGACCCGAAGAAAACTTGTTTGTGCCACTACGGTAAGTGGTTTGTAAAGATTATCATGGCAGGTGGTTTTGTAGGTCGGAGCCCCTGAAGAATGACGTCTTAAATGACGTCATCCACCTGTATTTTAAAAACTTTAGAATTTATTCGGTGGCCGTTCGGGCTTAATTAAATTAGAGTTTAAGACCTGATCCTTAACTTCGTAATTGTATCTCCTTGATTAATTCAAGTGAATAGCCACCGAATCCAACAATTTCAAACTTACGAAGTAATTTATCTCGGACATCGTTTAATTAGTTAAGGAACTTTTCGGGGGGTGATTGTAATTTATTTTGTAAAAATGATGGAGTTTTTCTACGGGTTGAAGTTACGGGAGTTGGAGTGATGATGCGGTAAGTCCAAGTGTCGTAAACTTTGTCAATATCTCGCTCCTCTAAAGTTCCTTGCTTGGCCTTTGTGATCCTTCGAGGAATCTCTGCTATTGTAGACTCATCTCAGGACGATCCTTTTTACTTATTTGTCACTCGATGTCGTTACAATAGCGGAGATTAATCGCAACACTAACTTCGCTTGAACCCTACTATCTTAATAAATCTTGTATTTTGGAAAATTCCCGTTCTAAATTGTTCGCATATACACGCTCTTGTGAAAGGGCGACAGAGACGCCCTCTCGAGAATATCACGGTAAAGCTCGGAACTACTGGAGAGCTCGTCAACGATAATAGCCACAAGTAGCTCACACATGCTTTTATGTCCTTTTTGATGTCGAATGTGTAGTTTTCTACAAAATTTATCTTGTTGACTCGACTCGATAGTTGGCAAATATTTAACCTGAAATAATGAAGAGCCTTTTTTTTCTTTCAATTTCAACAGAAATGATATCCGGCGGCGGATATGATAGGTGGATTTAAGGATATCCGCTGGCTACACGGTCCGAGAAGCATTAGCTTGCCAGGATTCACGCTGTAGAAGTCATCGTGAGATGCGATTAATGCGTTTGCTATTAAACATTATGATTATTGTTGTTATCTAACTTCCTGTTGCATTCATACGTAAGCAAAGCCGAAATCACTTGCAATAAACTATTCTATATAATATGCTCCTATTTTGCTTTATACGTGCAATTTTTCCTTCGTTTAGAAGTTGTTTTGATACTGAGGGGACATGAGAAGAAGAGGAAAGAAGAGGGTTCCTAATCGGTCATCATCTCTCACTTGTATAAAAGCCACCTTTAAGGACCTCAAGCCTCCAAGAAGTGCGGCGTGACATAATAAACCCAATTGCGTCGATTGTCGCATTTTAAAAACTATTATCATTGTGAAGGATAATGGAATTAAAGCTATCCATGTCCGGAATTTGATCGATCGAGGATATTCGATATTTTGTGGTTTCTTTGCGTATTGACACCCATCATCGATTCAAAAAGACATTCTACACCGCATCTGCTATCTTAAAACTACAATACGAGCGCAATCTGGACAGACAAATGGTACCAACCAAACAATATTGAATTACAACAAAACGCAATTTTCGATAAAGCGTTTTGAATACGTATCCATTGCGGTCAAACGGTTTCTTTGTGTGCGGTTTGTTACTTTTTGCGGATTCGCGGTAATTTTTTTCGAAAAGTTTGCGACGTCATCGTTTAATTTGTTACGATAAGGAGTCATATGGTGGCATATGCGCGTATAAGACCGTGGAGTAGACATCTGGACGCGGATCAGATCGCCCTTGTTTGTAGACCGTGGCACCGACCAGGTGGTAATTTCTTTCAAGGGGAGGGTTACCTAGCAGATGTGTTTTACCCCTTACGTTACCCCTTACTAGTTTTGCCAATACTGCAGACTTCTTATCGGACTGTATCGAAACAAGACGACGCCGCTGTCTGCGCTTGGTTGATGGATGCACGATCCCACTGGATATTTAAATTTTTAATTTGTTCATCAAAAATTAAATATCTATAATTATTAATTTTTCATTATTTAGTACGTGTTACTACACTTGAATAATTTGAAAACAATAATTAGTCTACAAATTAATTATTAAAAATGATTCAGATGAGTGACACTACTTCTCTAGTTCCTAAATAGATTAAAATGGGTATTTCAAAATTTATAGTCAGTTTTTGTATTGACGGCACGCATAATTATGATATTTTAAAAATTTTCCTGTTACATACACCCAATGGTTCTTTTTGAAAATTGTACGTTTACATTTAGAAAATATAGGTGTTACACTGCAATACAAAAAAGCAAAATTCGCTAAATGGTATAATTACAGCCATAGTTTTACTCAATTTTCTCAAAATTTACAGACGTACGAGTACAAAGTTATTCTTGAACGGAGCAGTAATAGTTTTCTAAAACACTTAATAATTCAGCTTTAAGGAATTAGAACTCTTCAACATCATATTTATGAAAAAATTATCGTGGTTCCCTATACTTCCTTCCTATTTCACTAGTCCTAAATTTTATAATACACAAAAAACAATTAAATAATATGGTCAAAAAAATTTCAAAAAGGACTTCAAGAAAGTAGCAACTGCTGAATAATCCTAAAATAAAAATAGAAAATTATTTTAAAAAAGTGATACCATAATTTTATCAGTCAGTGCGAAACTTTATTTATTGTTAAAATTTAATTTAATGTAAAACAAATAATCCTGAAATATTTTAGTCCACAGTTGAAAGTGAGTTTTATTAATCTAAACATAAACTAATAACATAATAAATGGTGTTATTACTTTATTTTAATATTAAAAAAAAATCGATTCTAATGACGAGCTTGAATTGAAAGCTGCCGATCCCTCCTCCGACAGCACCCGATATAGTGGTGTCTTTATTAAATACAGGGTCATTATAAATGTTTGTTGTCAAAGGCGGCTGTGAATTGTTTAGAATATATTGCCGCTCTATGCGAATGATTATCAATTTTTACTAAAAAATTTTAATTATAGAGAAAAGTGTTTTTGACTGGTTGCTGCACTGCTTAGTAAATTGTTCCTAGCGCAAGATTACACGTATTCACTTACAACCTGTCTTTAAGTAATGTGCACCATTTGATCTAAATTAATAATTTAAAGAATATTTTTTTACATAACCTCCAATCTAATGCGATGATCGTGTTCTTATATGTCAAAAATAAACAATCCAAATCGTTATGATTATGCAGCAGCAATTGTATTTGTTTTTAGAGCTGCCTTTGACTACAAACATTTATATTGACCCTGTACAATTATTAATGACAAAAATATTTTTATTTACGTCGATAGTTAAAATTAGGATCAATTATTTTATGTGAAAAAATTAAGTATATGTCCTTGAAAGTGTGTTTTAATTGATATTAAATAATCCTTTGTAATTTTTTTAGCACTTCTAAGAAATTACCTCATGGGGTGCGATTGAAAGATAGATATAGATATATAAATTGGAACGTTAGATTGATTCTGAATCATGCGCACAATTTAAAAAAAAATGAAGTGTGACATAACTTAACGATATTCCACAAATAAGAAATAGGATTAAATTATTTTATTTCTGTAGGGCATATGGTAAATGTAATTAATTGCTGTGAATTATGGATTAAAATTAATGACTTGAGTTTGTCAAACACTTAGACCAGGCTCGTTAAAGATATGGCGATAAACTAACTCTTAGTATTAATTTTATTAAGCAAAATTATGCGTCAATTAGGTATCACTTTTTAAAATAAAATCTGTTAGATTATGTTATTTTCCGTTTTTACTTCCTCCGTATATTAGAAATTTGTTTAAATTAAATCTTATTAGTAATCACAACGCTAGATAAAAAAAAATCAAATTGTTTCATGACTTGTAATTTGGAATATCCCCGGTGCGTAAAGGAAATAAAACCGCATAAAAAAATAAAACAGGAGAGCAGTACACGAATGATAGGTTGATTATCTTCTTATCTTTAAAATATAAATAAATTATATCTACATACATTAAATCGAAATTCCTAGGTTTACTGCTTCTGTTAATTTGAGTCAAAAAAAATTAAAATAAATGTTTCTAAATTAAAAAAAAATGGTCTTAATAATTATAATTTATGTTAATCTCTCTTCGATTGTTCTTAAGATCCTTGTCATTTTAGATTTTAATTTTAATTATTAAATTAGTGTTTAAAACTGTGAAAATTTATTGATATTAAAATATCTTTTTTACCGGTTTGACATTTTGTTACTTACTTATATAATAATAGACATACTAATCTAATTTTACAACCTTACTAAGTTTACACGAACGACTATTAAATTTTGTCATTTGGTGTATTGTAAAACAATTAATGTCTACATGATGGTCAGATAGAAATGATTTATAATAATATAATATGGACTGGACTTTAATCTAACAGATACCTATTACTTAATAAAATAAATTTAAAGAACATGATAAGAAGTGTCCAGCATTTGTGGTTTTATAGAATAGGTAAATATAAACATCACGATAAACTTCTCTATTTACAATCTTGTTAACATAAATCATGGAACTATTGTTTGTTATTGAAGTTTATTTGAAAAATTCACTGACTGAAATATAGTGTTAAGTATTTATATCTAATTTTCATCTATACACGGTCATTATCTTATTTATGGAAATGGAAACGTATCTATTATTTATTTTAGTTTTTAATTAAGTAACTAAACATTAATGTGGAGTGAATTCGATATGAATTGTAAAAACGTTAAATTTTTGTATTTAGAAAAAGAGTTAATAAGATGATGTGTGCAAATTCTCAGTACTCCAGTTATTAGTCACTGCATTAAGCAGCTGGTAAGTGACAATAATTAAATAAGGAACAAAAAACCGTGGTTTTTCCAATTACCCGTGGTGTAACCCATTCTAAAGATGGTAAACTATGGTAAATAAAAAGAAATTAAATACTAATTGGCCACACAAAACCATACTTTATCTATATTCTACAATTAGTTATTCTGTTTTTAGAAAATTGAAAGAATTTTCCAAAAATATAAGATACATGACAGGTCGATTATTTATTTTCTAAGAATATGTTGTTCGATCTCGTAATTTTGTTAATAATTAATATTACTCTACCTCTTAAATTTTTTCTTTATTTAAAAAAAATAAAATTTATTGTTATTTAATATTAAATTCCTTGTGTTAATCTCTTTCATTTATTGATACAAAATTCTTCAGTAATTTCATTTTTTTACAAATTTTTTGATTCATTGAAATGCTTATGGATACCCAAACAATTAGACAATTATCTGAAGATTCTGAGAAGTTCATCATCACATGGATTTTCCTTCTTGCTATTTTAATAAATAAGAAACACTACTTTGAAGATTGGAAAATCGTGACATGTTGAAGGTTTTTTAAATATTGCTTTTATATATTGTTATAAACTGCAGGATGTACGTCTGAGGTTTTTTTCTGTAACAAATAATACGACATGTTTTGTATCATTTAATTTTGAGATAAATTATATAGTAAAAAATGTCCATCAATTGCAGTTGCAATAGCAAGCCATACCAGAAACGCAATAGTACGTGAGAGCAATAATTTCATACTATCTAAATAACTGATGAATTTTAATTGTCAAATGAATTCGACAAAATTAATTTACATCTATTATAAAAATTAGGATAAAAAGAGCTTTAAAAACAAATTTTAAAAATAACACACACTATGAGGAAGGGTGGCATTCCGATTAGGATAAATTTTCTATTATTACAACGTGTATTTATCAACGGCATAATGTTACAATGCAAGAGGACTCCGTATTAAGTATACAGTGTGGACCCCACCAACAAATTAAATAGTTATGTAACAATCAACACACGGATCGCAATTTACTGTCCTTATCTCTTTCCTGTTTATAATTTGCAATTTCTTGCTTTTGTCCATTGAATGATCAGAACATTTTTTCCAAGTCCTACTTACAATTTAGTCTGACAATAATGTTTCCATCCTACCGTGTTTCCTGTATGGACACAGGAAATTTACATCTCTTACCTCAGATTTTAGATTTCCAATAATTGCGCCCTAGTTAGTGTTTTTAAACATCACCGTCAACTGAGCTTGATACTGATTTCTACAATCATGGCAAGTTTCGAAAACATGAACTACTTAAATTTTCGTAACAGGAATAAAGAAATCGATTTCGAGTTCGGTTTCACCTTGCCATTAATAGATTATATGATGCAAGTTATGTTGTTAAAAACTATTTGTATGTTAGTTAATATCTCAAATCTCACATGTGTGATTTATTTCGATTTGACGTGGGACAGTCATGAATGTTATTTAAGGTTAATTTCGCAATGTGAAAGATTATGACTAATGCGAGAGGAAACGGTATGCAATTCGAATGAAAGAATTAATTCGACTGGGTCGCAGTATTCATTAGCAACGAACAATTTTCTATAGAAAAACTGCTATGAAAACAGTGATTGTTATCAAACGATGTCTGTTGATCTCACATAATAGCACAGGATCTATAGCTAGATGGTCAACAGGTCCATAACCTTATTGTCACGGCACGATGCTGCGACGCCATACGTTAATCATCCACTGTAATCAAGACTACAAAGTAAAAAAAATGAGGTTTTTAACTGAATGACATGTTATGTAAAAAGATTTGATTCGTGCTTGCTGGCTCGTTTCAGGCCAATGAAATTCCACCGGAAACTTGGAAGGTGTGCGTTCGTCGACGAGACAGAGAAGAAGAGGTGATTCGATAAAGATTCGAATCTCTTATCACGATTGGTTGGTTCTGAGTAACTTGTTGTCAAGAAGTTTTTGGGTTAGAATGATACAAATAAGGCGTATTGATTTCTGACGTCAAGTCATTAAATATAAAAGAAGTGACATTAAGGAGTTATCTAACATCTTTATACAGTGAAACCACGCCTTGTGTCACGGAAGACCTGTCACCAATAAAAACTCCATGAAGAATTACCCGAGAAGGTTTAATCTTTATAAAAACTTTTGTTGTTTCACGAGGTTCAAATTTTCGGATAGCAAATTAACTTAATTTTTGATCCCTATGTCAAAGTTCCGAACGATGCAATCAAATATCGTTCATTATTTGGTTTATGATCAATTAGGCTTGAACAGATAAATCTGATTATCGAATTACGACATAATTACATGTTTTGATTTGGCCTGTTCGGCCACAGACATGGAAACTGTTACAAATTCACCAAAACGGATCGCGGAGAGTCAAGGAAAATTATAATCAATAAAAACATTTTAATTAAAAACAATCACCAAGAGTTGATAAGCGCGACTTTTTCCGTTTCCTTTATGATGGTACATTATCATTTTTAAAACATGCTAATTTCTTCCAGATTATTTTAATCGAACGCCGTCCTACATAAGAAAAATTGTTTCACAATTACAATTCAGATTTCACCAGAGACAGAAATATAATTTCACTTGAAAGCAACCGGTGAATAAATGCTCGAAAGAAGTAAAGGACAACTAAGGATTTAATCCTTCATTCTTTAGACAACCCGTGGCTTCGCTTTGAAAATATGCGCTTTTACCGACGTAAGACTTGTTGTTTGAAATTAGTCTAAACTTTTTGCAAAGTAAAACAAAGACTTACCTTTTATTTGAAAGGGAGGGTTGGTATTGATAAGTTTGATTCCATTTACTTAGTCTGCAAAAGAAAAACATAAATTAGTGATTTCTTTGAAATCATTAATGAGAGTATCGAAATTTTTATCATCCACCCCCTCGTATAGAATTTCTTATTTTATCGGGATATATCTGGAGGATGTTTGAGTCAAATTACTTTCAGCTGAAAAGTTGCAGATAAAGAGAAAAAACAGATGGCTGTACAAGTGTCAGGTCTATGACATGGAAAACAGTGTTGTTGAACCGAATCATTTCTTCATCGTAATTTAAATTAGGACAATGCGAAATTAACAATACGTGTAAGGTTTTCTTTTTGTTCCGTCAAAAGATTTCGACCCGCATGATGAGAATTTAAATTTCTAATTTTATTTAATCAATACCGAATTAACCTCTTTAGATTTCTGACGTGTTTAAAAGGTGTGCAGACTACAGTTTTGTTTGCTCTATTTATAGATTTTGTGCATCTCTTTCGAAACACTGCAATAATTGATGCAATTTTACTTCTCGCTGTTTGCGGGGAAACTAATTATCGTTATCACATTTACGAACATTGCTATGGGTACAAACGGATAATTTACACATGACCAAGATAACAAGAAAAATTTTACTTTGGCGTTAGACGGATAAGGATTTTAGTTATCTGCTCATACATTAACTTATTTTATTATTTAGCATAAATTTTTATTAATTTTCACAGGCTTATTTGACGGATTACTTCCGTAGTCATGATTATATTAATTATCAGAGACATTTTCTTCATTCATCAGATTTTTGTAATTGACTGTGTAAAAATATAAAACAACTATATGTTTATTTAAAAAAATTTAATATAATTAATTCCGTAGGCTACATAAACATTTACGACATTTTTATTCATGTGTGCTGTGTAATATTCTCAGGAAAAATATATTGTTCATATGAAACAAATAATGAAAAAATTTCATTTTCACTGTCGAAATGTTGTGGACAAGAATTTCGCATGATGCTGGGCTTGCTTTTATCTGCTCTAAAAGAATGTAATTTTTTCTGTACTTTTTATCATTATTTGAAATTCGTCGAATAACTCAAACTGGAAAGCTATGGTTTTCATAATCTCG
Organism: Asbolus verrucosus; assembly: GCA_004193795.1. Taxonomy (NCBI): domain Eukaryota; kingdom Metazoa; phylum Arthropoda; class Insecta; order Coleoptera; family Tenebrionidae; genus Asbolus; species Asbolus verrucosus. Next base: position 11,918 of record QDEB01005989.1, on the reverse strand, counting down.
AAGAGTATAAATGTAAATTCTGTTGTAAAAAAATTACAGCATTTTTGATGTAAAATAATTAATAAATTACACTGTGAACATCACTGACGGAAACCGCATTGTTTCATTTTAATTTTGTCATAATATTTTATTTTGTGGCAGTTATGAAAATACTTTTTATTCAAAATTAAATACTACATCATCTAAATCGAAACACAAAAAAGAAAGTAATTATCTCTACCTATACCTATACTCGGAACATAACTTTCAATTGTTCTGAAAAAAGAGATTTTTAATTTAAGATATTTGAATTGAAAGAAAAAATCTGCACCAAATCTTAGAACAAAATCTTAACCCTAACCAAATGTTAAACATGTAAAAATATGTTATCAAAGCAAATAGAGATTTATTCTAAAAATTTTTGAATTTTGTTAATCGATTGTCGATAATCTGAACACTACAACCATACCGATTATTGATTTGACGGTGGTAAAATTGAAAATCGATGTATTCTTTTAAATTTTTCGTACAGAATTTAAATCTGGGATTAAAATTTATTAGGTCTTTTTTTTTTGGAAATACCATTTACAGATCCTATACAAAACACAAAGTAAAAAGTGTTTCGTGTGCTATTATAGGATAAATTCAATATATTCAAAAAAATGGTACCACGTATCGTATAATTCAATGAAAATATTTTTTTCTGTTAGATAGTGGATTCTAAAATACAGCAAGACCAAAAAAAAAATCAAGGAAATCATGAAATTTGTTTTTCAGTACTCACGATCTATTTTTACAGAATTTCTTTTATAGGTTATTGAAATATCAAGAAATGCCCTCAAATAATGTCACAGATCGATATACAAAATTAGAAACTATGTTTTCGTTATATATTTATTTTATCAAAAAAAANNCTGAAATTTTGTCCTTTTATAAAGCTGAGATTCATACATCAGATTTATCAAATAGTTTATTTGTTGTTTATCGAAATAAATAGCAAGAGGCTTTGATAATCTGTAAATGTCAAACGTAAAACCTCAAATGTGACAAAAGGAAGCGATTATATTATTGCATAGGAAGAGAGTTATCTCTGGCAAAACTGATTTCATGAACAGTTTTTCAAATTTAAATGTTTTTGAATTATTTTTAAGGTGAGTGAAACACAATTCATATCGATTGTTATAAAAAAAATCAAAGTAGCAAAATAGATCATAAAGTAAGAAGATAATTTTCTCAATAAGTAATACAATGATTTGCTAAATACCTTCGAAGGCTAATGTATTTTACTACTAAAAATTGAAGTTAGATATTAAGCTTTCTATGGTAGACAAATATTATATAAATAGAATAAATGAAAGTCGTTTCAAATAATGAATATCTTTATGAAAATGAAGTTTATACATCATCGATTATTTGATGTATTTCTGTATTTCCGTTAAAACTGAAAAAATGAATGTCATAGTGCCATCAATTCCAAATAATCTATTAAGAAAATAATAAAATCTGGAAAAACAAATCATATATTCTACATTTTTCTTTTTTTAGCAGATATGTATAGCATTGTAGCTCTCTTAATTTCAATAGGCTGCTTATCTAGGTTTGAATTTTTTTCTACGTCTTGACAATATTTGCTATAAATAGCTATGGCTCAATATTTAAACAATGAAATACCCCTTGAGCAACGATGTAAAAATTAGTAGCCCATCCTTGCTCATTATACCGTACGAATTTCAAGAAAGGTTCTACCCTGGTGTAAACCCCTCCAGCTCAACACACAAACATTTTTAGTGTCCATTTGTTCTTTGTAACTAACTGACATTCCTTTCATTCTGATTGCGACCAGTTTATGACACCTCCAATTGATATGAATTTTTAAGTCGGGAAAAATTATTTATTATTATTTTTATTCAGAGCGACGAGCTTTTAATTTTGATGTTACATTAAAGATGCAATAATTAATTTTTATTTTTCTTATTTAATAATGACATTCCTCATAAAACTTATTTTCAGAAGATCACGTGAAATATCACGTAGATCATCCAGAACATTAAAAAAATCTGATCCTGCTTTTTCGTTTTTAAATAATGGGAAGTGGCAAAATGGACATTTGCAACTTCTCCAATGACTGTCCAAAAAAAATTAAATTGTACAGTTTATATAAAATAACACAACAATTTTTCAATTATTTTGCTGACACTCATCATTAGAAAAAAGCTTAATATCAGATTTTTTTTATATTAGAACAGCAGTCATTGTTTACAAATTTCAATTCGAGCGTAAAGGTCACGACAGTCTACAACTTGTGACATTCCTTTTCATTAATGATTAAGGCATGATCACATTTGAAAATTTGAAAGATATTACGGAGTTTTTGCATTGCTTTCGTTATTAATACCGTAACCGTTAAGCCATTTTTGCCAAGCAACGTCACAGATTTAATTAATGCCGTAACGAATTTCAACTTTAACGCATCATAAACGTAAGTGATACTAAGGTCCTTGTTATTTCATTATTAATCCAAATATTATAGATCTACAAATTCATAAAAACAGTAACATGTAACTTGTTAAAACGCAATGCTGGTTGCATAGCCGTGCCTGTGGAAAAGCCGAAGAATAATTTGAATTTTGTTAAAAATGTAGAGATGAAGTTAAATAAAAATAAATGGATCAAAAATCCCCTTTTGTGTACTTTCCGCTACCAAATTAGTTCGCGTCCTGTTTTTTGTGATTAAAAATTACCCATAACTCTACAGTACTTGCACCTACTAATTACATATAAAAACACATTGTTGCACTGAACCCAAAAACAACCAGACAAAACTCACTATTTATCAAACCCCGTCACCGATCCCAAGTGACTGTCTAGTAGCGGAGTTAGCAATTTGTCGTGATATAGTTGTAAATGCAATATGTACATTAGCAATTAGTGGGTGGTAAGTCTGAACAGTAAGTGGTGATAGTATTGCGTGCGCTTGCGTATAGGGCGGGTGCGGGCTATTTCCGCACCGGATATGTTCACCGGTAATTGCAACTAATGCCACGTGAGAAATTCATACACCCCATACACGCACCGACACAAAACCCCATTTTTTCCCGTGGAAGGTTCCATGTTAAGAGCTGACGTAGACAACCCATCGCGCAACCGATCGCTTAGGCAACACACATTACCACTCACATGACAAGTTGCATCTTCTTGCCACGCAGAACCATGAAATTGTTCTTGCAAGTGTTCAGATCGCTGTGCAAGAATCGCGTTACGAAGGTGTTTGGAATTCACACTACACGTGTCGTGCACGTGTACTGACGCGTAACATTTAATGAACAATTGTGTGGTTGACCGCAATTAACCATAATGTGTAAACTAGTGACCAAATTATGTACAAAGGGTGGGGGTGTCATTGATGCTCACTGTCGATTGATATCGCCAGTTATAAACCAAAATGCATTAACGTATAGTATAGGCTCGATTAATTACCACTTTAATTCGATCATATTAATTTGTATAAATTATTTGGTACACTGCTGACCACAGTGGGGTGTACGGATTACAAAAATGTTTCATTTTTGGATCATGTAACCGGCAGCATTAACAACAGGGGTCAGTTTAATGGCAGAATTTTAAATTTCAATAACGTAAAGCTTATTACTCTGCAACAAAAGCAGAAATTTACAAAAATCTCCGCAAATTTTCGACTAGTTTTAGCTGGAATTACTCACAAAAAATACATAAAATTGTTTTAATATTAAGGACGTGTTCGATGGTGTGGGACAGTTAAACGATCAACTGTTGACTGTTTACAGTTCACATTATTGTAGTACACATGGGGTAGGTCAGTGTCAAATATGCGTGAATATTAATGTAATTGAAACAGATATTGTATTTAATAATTAACCCGGATATTGGCTGCCCGATTGAATTTTTAGCGGTCCATGTAATCAAAGCTAATTTTGAACATTATTATATGAATGTAATTTGTTTTTCGGTTGGTTGTTGGTTCTCACACCGTGTTTTTGAATAATTTATTTTTTTATTGAAATTATATTTTGTTTGTTTTTTATTAAAAGGTGTTTGTTTTGGTTTTTATTTGGTTGGGGTTTGCTTTTGCAAGGTCATTCGCCACAGGCCAGACGACATATGTGTATTTTGTGTTGCCTACAATTTAGAAAAAAATGCACGAAACATTTCGTCCTTTAATCAATTTCATGAAACTTATATTCTCGCGGCCAGCATCTGAAGAATTTACAAAATCTTTGCGAAATTTTATTTTACAAAACGAAAAATTTTATACTTGAATTTTTTCATTCGTTCACATTTTATAAGAAATAAGACAACCATTTTACTGGTGAATTTAATTATCGTCTTTTCAGCAAATCTTAAAATTTATAAGCTATGGAACAACCAGAATATGATAAACAGGTTTACACAATGAACTCGAATAAAAGCAAAACTACCCCTCACTCTTTCAGTTGCGGCATTGTTCTTTTATGTTGTAACGGACATTATTAGGGTGGTTTTTGCATATTATCAACACGAGTTGAAACCCAGTCAGTTGATTTTCAGCGACTGAAAAGTAAGGAGCAAAAGTTCCGTGAGTATCATTTTTTCCTAAACATAATTTTGTAATCACTTTAATACAATTGTGTGGATGAGAGTGCGCTGAAATGTATTAATGTTGAAAGTAAATTTAGACACCATTTTATTTAAAAGCTTTTACGTCCCAACTTACACCCCGAAATTATATGAAACTTATGTAAAAATGTATAAATAAGTTATAACGGAGACATTAGACGAAACATTATCTAATTGAAAAAGTTTGAAAGGCGAATAAAATGAACGAGTTTTAACTGTTCTTACCGTGTTATTTAGTGCGGCCGTGATGACTAACATTTTACTTTTTTTTATTTGAGTGCATTTTAAAATGTCAAGAGCTTTTACGTTTGAAGTGAGTTTAAGCGGCAGTAGCGGGTAATTTGATCAAAAATTTTTTATTCGATGTTTCAACGCATCGGATTTGGAGGAGTTGTATTTCTGTGGGGGGTTGTCAATGAATTTACTCAGAGTTTAATTTGATTTCGGTTTACATGAGAGTAAATTTTAAACCGGGCGGTTTGTTAAAGCATGATCACTGCACTTGTAACAACCATGCAAAGTATTACCTTATAACTACATAACATAATCCGTAACAAAATCATCACAAAATGTTAAAGTCCATGTCGAAGTCTAAGTTGAAGTTTCAGTGAAAGGCTCGCGCCACACTCTCCCGAAGAAGGCCGCTTCAGAAGCACAAACACAAGTGTTAAGGAATAGTGTAAGTCGAGTCAGTCCCGGAGTTAAAGTCCGAATAGAGTTGAGCGTCGGCAAAGTTGTTAGTTATCCTGCGCAGGACTCTGAACGTGTCCTTACGCCACGAAGGATACCGAAGGAGTGAAGGCGTCTAGCTAAGACATGGGTTTAAGGCGCTCCTTTGGGGAAAGACGGCGCCGTTGCAGGAGGCCTGCCGACGACTGACACAAGACGTCGCAGGGGAGCGACGCGCGCCGACGTCTGCCATCCCCACCCCCCCAATTCGCCACGCCTCCGGAGGGGAAGCTCTAATTAAGTCGTATTTTTAAGTAGCTACTAAGATTTTTAAAGGACGACTCTCGGTTTCATTGTTTATTAACGCTGTTCGCGCCCGGAATACGGCCCGCGCCCGGAGCTTTCCGGGTGCCGCAGCGCGTCGTATCTTCAATGCTCTCGACATCGCTTACTCTTTATAACAACATTTTTTTCGTTCTTATGACGTAATACTTAACAACACAGTCAAGAATGACATCAAAACAAAAATTAAATACTCTGATACCGATTCAACCACGTGCAATACACACATATAAAATCAATTAAATAGTTGAAAACAGAGTCGTTATCAGTTCATACTTCAGCACCTAACTTTCGATAGTGGGACTACTTTCTATGTTTTTTCATTGTTAGGTATATCTGAGTCTCTTTACAATAAACACAAAAAAACTGAATACGATAGAAAACTGAAGTATGGTTCGATAACTTTAAATCAAGCTTTCAGTAGTTTTGTATTGAAAAAAGGGAGTTGGTTTTGTGCATTAATCGATGGGGTGGATATTGGGAAAATATTATTCTAGGATATGAAGTTGAGGGGTTGCACGCTAAATAATTAGCGAATAGCATCGCCCGAGATCGAGTTGTGGGAATCGACGGACACCATCACTTTAGCTTTGCAGCTAAGATTAAAAAAAAATTATTTGGAAAAAGTTATGTTTTGTTATGTTAACTCTTAAGCTGTAATTGTTTAACAATTTTATAATATTTCACCAACACAGTCTTTTCTATTTAAGTACACATATTCTTTTAAATTTAACTTCCGCGAAAATATTTATTTCCAAATTAAGATCAACTGAAGTGAGTTTATTGAAAAAAGTTAAACACAGTTTTATCTCTGTCCACTTGTTTATCTTTATTTTTACAATAATATTGATGTTTAATCGCGTAATTCAATTAGAGCAATTTAGAGGCACTGTTTTTTTAGTTTTTTTATTTTTTATTTTGTGTTTTATTGACACTTTTTCGTTTTAGCATTGGTTTTTAACTCCGTATGCCGGCACGCATTTCACTTTCACTTGCGACGAAACTTAAGGAAGTCACAAATCGAATGTCGCCGTTTACGAGGAATCATGAGGGATGGTGGTGGATTTGTAAGGAAAAAAATTAAGTCTGTATTCTTACCTTATAGTTTGTTCTTAAAGTTTAAAAAGGCGCGAACACTTAGTATAGGAATCATGACACTTGGGATACATAGCAATGAATGCCCGTCTTCTAGCACACTATCAGGCATTATCAAGGAGTGGGGGGACGCATGAGCAGCGTCGCGACGCCAAGGATGCCGATCGGTGGCTCCCTCTCAAGTCCTGCGGATACCGGCAAAACTTACACGACTCGCACACGAGACGTATATAAATGTATTATAAATGGAAAAAAAATGTTTACATTTTATTTTTAAATCGACTAAAACACATTTCACGCACATGTTACGTAATAAATACCTGATGTCAATATTATTGTTGCTTCCGAACCGTGTCTAAGAATCTGCCAAATTTTTTTCTGGAGCTATCTCGCTTCTTTCACATCATTTCAGTAAAATAGCTTTGTCATGAACTACATTTTTTATTTTGTATTACCCAAGTATCAAACTTTTAATGATTTTTTATGAAAATACTAAATAAGTGTAGCCAGAAAGCGGTTCCATTATCGTCATTTTGACAACCGTAAATACTCACTCCTGAGCTGGTTCAATGACGTTAAGTGTGATAGAACATCAAATAACTGCGGTTCGTTTCACTCATCTTCGTATTAATATTTCTTAACTAGAACGCGTTTGTTTCTACCAACGTGGTGAAGTTGAAGAAGTGATAGGTTTCAATTACCAAATTCGATTTTGGCTTAATTGTCCACTAAATTGGAAGGGGGCTGTTTGGCCATCTCGTATTTCTTCGTGAGCATGTTGGTTGCGATTTAAATGGCATAGTGGCCATCTGGTCACCCAAATAATTCAATTAATTTCCTCGAAGACAAGACTCGCCTCTTTATTTTAGTTAGAATGGTTATTGTGTGCACATCAACGTAAGCACTGATATGCAACGGCAGCTTAAACTGGCGCATATGTTAACTGAGACAGCATATTGATTTCCGTCAATAGCAGCCAACAACAGGTGTCCAGAGCTGTGCAGTTAAAAAATAAAAAAGTTGCACTTTTTTCCAGTTCCACTTTTTCAATGGGTAGCGTAATGACACCTATTAATACATTTTACGGTTTTACATTGTGTTCATTGAGTGGTATAAAAATTGAACCTTTTTATTATTAATTATGCACAAATATATTGGGTAATTTTTTATTTGATATTGATTTTATTCATGTCGTTCTGTTAATTTATTTATTATTTACATTTACTAGTTAATCGTACTTTTTTGTCCGCACGAGATAATTGTTTTGTTGGCGAACAAATCAAATTTAATTAATCATCTCGGACGGCACGGTGACAATTTTTAATTTTCCAATTATGTTCAAGCCTAATTTTCTTAATGTATTCCATTAACATTGTTGAAAAGAGTCAATAAATAAAACAGGTAGAATTTTAAAAAAAGAACTCAAACATTGGTTTATTCGCAAGCATCAACTCATTGAAGAAAATACATTTACTCTGATGGATAAAAAATTGTTAATAATTTCTAATCTGATTAGTTACACAACACTGTAATTAATTTTAATTTTCAGATCAGACCTGGAATTCAAAATAAAAAAGGCATGGTCAGTGACCCACCACCTAACTACACGGTCGTGTGATCAAGAGTTTTGTTAATACTATATACAGTCAATAGCATTTTTAAGCGAATCTAAAGTTGCTACATTAAGGCTCAGTTTATAATTGCTACAAATAGATATGCAACTGAAATGGTTTTGATACTGTCACTGTAAACCTGATTTACAATAGTGGCGCCCATTTCCAAGCAATGTGTCTAGAGAAGTGCTATATATTTTTTAAATAAATAGTATAGGTAGCTTAATAGTTGACTATTAACATTTTATTTCCTTATAAGTTTTATTAATTAATTTAATAATAATTTATTGTTATTGATATTAATTTATTGTTCATTTCGTATCGAAAAATCAATTTATAATAAATTTTGGCTATCGCACTTGTATATACAGGGTCATTATAAAAGTTTGTAGTCAAAAGCGCTTGTGAATTGTTCCGAAATTATTGCCGCTTTATATAAATAATTAATATAAAGTAATTATAGGGAAAAGTGTTTTTGACTGTTTGTTGCACTGGTTACTAATTGTAATTAGTACAAGATTAAACTGCATATATGTTTTCAGTTACTCTCCTATTTTCTTTACTGAAATATTACACATGTTTTTGAAGTAATAATCATCATTTTCTTTAAATTATAATTCAAATGACATTTTTTTACCTCCAGTTCAATATAATGACAGATCGTGTTATTATATGCCAAGAATAAATAATCCAAATCATTACGACCCTTAAATTTAAAAGAAAATTTA
>QDEB01005941.1:0-12707 GCA_004193795.1 Asbolus verrucosus | reverse complement strand
CACGTAAAACTGTGTACATACATCAATTTTCGATTATTGTTAATTTATGAAAATTTTATTGAAAAAGTCACAGGAAAATATTTACAATGAAACAATAACATTAATAACACCGGTAATGTCGCAACTGCATTCGGCAACAATTGGAAACCGAATTAATATTAATTTCGACAATCAATAGAATTAAAATTTTAATAACAAAAATATAAATAGAGTACATATTTCACGGGTTCGCATAAACATCGCTTCAGCAACGATATTAACACCGAAACCGTCGCAACAATTTATCAAAATATCCATAATTAAATTCGCATGGCGGAGTTACATAATGTAAAATTGATTAACATTTTCCCGCACTTGAACAAAAACGGGCGATTATCCCCTTCGAAGTAGACACTTTGTAACAGCGCCCGACCGGAAAAATCCGGCGANNGCGCATTTCAATAAGCCAGCGATAATTACTGTCGGCGACCAATCAGAGCGTGAATTATTAACAAACGAGTCGATGCGAACTGCGAAAACATCCAAAAACCTCCCCAGCCCCGCAAAAAGAATAAATTAAACTCCTATCCGTCATACTCCCCGACAGCCGCAGAAATCAAGATCGAGCGGCCGGACATCAGGATCGCTGATTGATGCCGTCTCTCTCCCCACATTGCCGGATTTTCCAGAATTTAAAACGGGCAAATGGTGTGACCGGAATTATCTTATCTCGCATCATTGTTCGGAGATTGCATTACAAACACTCGAACCAGAACAATGCGCTCGTTAAGTAACTCTTTCGAGAAAACAATTATCACCTTGTCGTCACTCCCCGAAAAGGGGTGAGAGTCGACATCTGGTGGCCGGAGTGCGAAAGCTGCAAAGTTCCCTGTTTCACTATTGATTTCTTGTTTCAGGCCAGAAATTCGCCTTGAGAAACACCAAAGTGCTGCTTGCTTCCATTTTGAGAAAATACAGGGTGAGAGCGGAAAAGAAAATTCACGAGATGCAGTACGCCATGGAAATCGTCCTTCGACCCCAAGGGGGCCTCAACGTGGCGCTGGAACCGAGAAGTAAATAACGAAGGCTTATTCTTCAACACACTGTACATTTTTTATTTATTATGTTGTTATTGCATTCAAAAACCTTTAGTTTTAGGCTGTTTTAATTATTTAGACTTTTTCCAAAAAATTTAAAAAGTTAAAAAAAATAAAAAGCTGGAAGCCGATTATAGTTTTTTTTTTCACAAATTTGTTCTATGATTAATATAGAATACCATGTGTATCGTTCGGCCATAAGAGGCGCGTAACCTTGAAGCATTTGTGCTAACGTTACAATTAGAATTTTACTTAAAAAACGAGAATTTTGAAAAGATTACTGCAAGTACCTTCCCAAAAAAATCAAAGGTGTAAAAGAGCGATGGTTGTTCGATAATTTTATGGACTAATCCTCGCTGCCGATGTCTCTAAAAATATCTCCAAAGTTTAGTTTCAAATCCATTAGAATTCGAACAAACTTCAAAAATATTTACCCAAGGGGATAATATTTACATTCCATTTCATAATATTTGGAATTACATCTTTAATACACTTACCCAACTCTCTAAAATCACACAAACGCTGCTTTAAATCAAAATTAAACAGAAATGAACATTCCACCGCAAAAGTGCAAACGCCTTTATTAACTCTGATAAAATAAACGGGAGACGCTGAGTATTTACTCTAATTATTGGAGTTTTAGTTTTTTTTGTTTTCTTTTTAGCCACAATGTATTCAAAATCCTAACTAATTTTAGCACTAATATGGCGACCATAACAGAAAACAAAACGAGAAAAATAATGACATCGAAAAGATAATACTGATAGAAAGGGATATCCACCAAGGGGCTGCGCAAATGCTCCGCCCCTTTGTGTCTGATGACGTACTCCACCCACCAAACAGCTTTATCCAAGGGCTTCAATGGTTGCTCCAACAAATCCGAAATTTCTTCCAAATTCCTCAAATAACTAAAAACTCACAACATTTTTGGATTTGCCAACTCAAAAAAAGAAAAACTCACGTGTCGTTGTTGATAGTTTCCATAACAACACCCTTGAAGGATTCTTTTGTGAGCGTGCTAAGGTCGAGCCACGATCCCAATTTCAAATGCTTCACCCTCATCACGTTGTGGAATTGATCTCCAAAAAACGGAAACCCTAAAATTGGTACTTTGAATCTTATAGCCTCTTCGATAGATTGGAGACCGCCTTGGGTTACGAACAATTTGGTGTTGTTGTGCCTCAAAATGTCCTGCTGTGGTGCCCAAGCAACCACTCGAACGTTGTCGGGCAAATCACTAACCTTTTCCTCGAATTTCCAAATTACTTTGAAAGGTAATTCTTGAAACGCCTCCAACAAAAGCGACTTTTTCTCTTCTGAAATCAGGTAACTCTTGATGTTGGAGCCCAGGCTAAAATAGATGGCGCCTTCGCTGGCTCCGTCTAAAAAATGTTGCAACCCTTCTGGCAGGGGGCGTGGCGGTTTAATCTGTAAACCGTTCAGCCGAATTATAGATGGCAGATTCATCGTCACTTTGCCAAAACCGGGGATGGCATTAGCGAACATCAAACTGACATTATTCTTCAGGATTTCAAACAGGTTCAAATCTGGTTCGTCCAGTGCTTGCCTGATTATTTTCTGCTGGATCGGATACAACAAATAACTCGTCTGGAACTCGTCGAAGACTTCAAAAATTACACTAATCATCCTCTGGAGAAACGTCAAATCGCTACCAAAAGGCAGATTCACATGGGGGGTGTAAACAGGATTATTAATGGCCCCTATGATTCTCTTGAAATGATTTGTGGCATCCATCGAAGTGGCCACAATGACAGGACAATTGTATTTTTTCGCAAATCCAAACCAAGCGGGTACATGAGCCTCCACGATCATCACGTCGAAATTATCATCGTCTTTGATCAGTTCTCGAATTTGTGGATGCTGCAGCTGCTCACTCGTCATATTGTTCATGATGAAGAAGACGTGTTTCATCAATTTTAACAGATTACTTTCAGTGTTGATCACGTGCTGCATATCGTGGTCTTCATAGACCAGTTTGTAGGTGAAGCTGAGATCGATTTGCTTCAAATTGGTGAGAGTGACGTTTTTCAAAGGGTTGGTAGTGATGACGGTAACTTCATGACCGCGAAGACTCAGCTCCCGCCAGACTGGCTGAAAAAAGCTTTGGTGGCTGTAGAACGGGGTTGGGAAGATGCACAGAATTCGCCCACACGAACCAGATTTCACCAGCAAAAAAAGGAACGGGATTATGTACATTTCGACGTGAAGATAACTGTTGACTGAAGGACTGTTCAACATTTGCCTTATCTTGGAGTTATTTGGAAGAAGATTAACTCCGACGTGATTAACTAGTCAACAAAATAGTAGTGTTATGTAGAAGAAGTATTAACCTTGACTCATTTTAAACAATAACCAAATCGGTATCGATTTTGAAAATTTTCCAGAAAAGTAAAATTACTCATCCTTAAAATTTTTCTTAGTTTGGGTCTGTTTCATCTTCTTTGGCAAACATGGACAACCGCGATGGTTTAGCATGAGTGGAAAAACAAGGCTAAAAAAGCATAATAAGTGAAAATTATTGTAAACACCACTAGTAGCTCTTATGGTGATCCTTAATTGGAAAAAATCAGAAAAGTAAGTGGGCTAAATCAACAAATTAAATAAAAATGTCCCCATTTGATTCATTTGTTTCCCATAAATAGTTTTCACCAATCACGTGACAACCAGAAAATGTGAATAGCGTATACCTACACCTGTGCTTCTGGATATTTTCCAAAAACACAAAATTGCGTAAAAATCGATTACAATGTCGTCTATTTATGTCTTATCTTTAGATTATCATTACTAATAACTCTTGTGCTTACGACATCCACTCGAGCTGGTCCACTTGAAATCTCGAAATCAGTGCTGAGTAACGACCCGTGATTTTGGGACCAAACTTGTTGGAACTCAAATCACGGACAATTGAGCAACACTCCCACAACTAACTAATTAATGTCATCCCATAAATTATGCACTGATTTAAAATTTAATCGCGATTTCGAAACTTGAAAAAAAACCCGGCGCGCAGCAGCGACCCTCAATGCCGGCGCGACGACGGGCGCCACCTACCGCCAGAAGGGCGAACTTCGGCGGCCGCTCGATCGAGTCCTGTAAAATGACAGTCCGTCGTTTTAAAAAATTAATAAAATGAATTATTTGGGCCCCCCGGGTGCCGCAGTCAATCAGCGGGGGCTTCGCGGATTTTTGCGGCCAGGAAGCGGTGCAGTGCCGTCCCGGCGGGCCCGGAACCGCGCAGGTCGATGACGTCACGCTCCTGCCGGCGGTTACGTAAACTAGCAGCTCGTGACTTTCTTGGCTGATAATCGCCAGCCATTTTACTTGTCCTTTTCGAGTGCTGCAAATGAGACCACGTCAGGGTGTCTCGGTGTGAGTGTTGGAGTGCGTGCCGCCGTGTTAAAACCGACGTGTTGATGTTATAGTACAGAGAGAAACTGCGATAGAGCCGCCGGAACGAAAATGAAGTACCACCTAGTGCTGTTGTGTCTCGCTATCGTTTTCACGTTATTTTGTATCAACACCGCCTATTCGGGTAAGTGCGCGGGGGCCGCTCGCCCCCGATCGATAGCGCGCCCCTCGGGCCGGCTCTGCCCCGGCGGGGCCGCCCCTCGGACACCCCCCAGGTTGGACGGTCCGAGCCCCGAGTATTTTTAGGTTAGCCCCGGTGGAGGATCGCTTTTAAATACCTTTATAAATAGACCGGAAAGTGGCTCGTTCCAGCTGGTAATATCCAGTTAACAGCTGTGGAAATTTAATCAAGCTTAATGGGGGTCGGGGTGGCGAAAATTTCAGCGGTCTCCCCCCGTTGTCGGCTTCCAATAACTCTAGCGGGGATTGGAAACTGGTGCCAAGCACGTACTGTTGCCAAGGTTCGAGGTACAATAACACGAAATCCATAACTTCGTTTTGGCAAATCGCTCTTATCGAGCACATTATTGACGATAAACCGGCTAATTACACTTGTATCGCACGATCGGGGCAGCCCCCCTACCTCCCCCCTGATAACCCCGATAAAACACTTCTTTGTTGTAGACTGCAGCCGAGAAACAAAGGCCGATTTGGACTCCGCAGGGCCGCAATTCTCAACCAGCTGGATGCGCGTACGATATCTTGTTTATTAGTCCAAGGCCGAATTCACTTGTGTCGAATTATCTGCAGATAAATTCGATATCAGTCGAGGCTTGTCAGTTTTACGAATTCTTTAAATCGTCCGTGTTTAGGACGGAAAGGAGGATGCGATTGAGGTGTGCGAGTTTCGCCACTCGATTCTTCAAAAGTTCGAAATGTCGCTATTTATAAACGGTTTTACAGTTGTTCGGACGAAGGTCAAAATTCCCACACCCTCGCCGAATGCACACATTCTTTCCGTTTAAACGGTTTTCGGGAGTAATTCGCTCCGGTGATAGAGGTGGTCCCGAAGGTGAGGATACTTCGATCCTTAAACCGGATTTCAAACCGCGCTGTAGATACAGGGCAGACAGACATGTGGACGGACGCCTAACATTTTTTCTTTGGTCTACTAGGGCGTGGCGATTCGAAAAAATGGCACATTTCCAAGTAATTCCACAAATTCTTAAGAAGTTCCAAATTCTCATTAATTTGCATGTTTCTTGTAAACATTGTTACCATTATAAACAACTTGGACCAATTTGTTTTGCTTTGGTATCTTCTAATTCAAACAGTAAATTAAGTCTGGAGTTAAGTAGAACGCTTCGTTTAACTAATGTACGAGTTAGAGCAGTCCAGGGGAAACTTAAAGAAATCTGTTCATAAATTTGATTCAGAATACTTAAAATGGATGGAATTATAACTTTAAATAATTTATTTTGTTTGGAAACTTGATTCCATTGATTAGAACAAAGCTTTGATGGATAGCGGTCGCATTAAACCGAACATTTTGCCATTCGATTCAAGATTCTTCCGAAGTTTGCTGCAACATGTCACTATTTTAAGCAGTTTCACAGTTGTTGGTGGCGAGAGTCAAAATTCCCATACCCTCGTTTCATGCACACATTTCCGTTTAAACAGTTTTCAGAAGTATTTTGCTCGAATATTGGTGGTCCTGAACTGTCGTTGAGTTGTCTGAAATCTACAGGGGTACACAGTTTCTCTACCTCACTTTACCCCAACTGGTCTACATGTTAACTTCCTGGTTACACGATTAATTTTCAGAGTTGGAAAAGACACAATACGTTTTCTTATATATCTAAGGGTGTGGCAATTCAAAAATATAATTACAAAGTAACTACAAATTCTTTAGAAGTTCCAATAATTCCAGTAATTACTCTGGTATAAGAAAATGGAAATTAGAAAATAAATTCAGATTCGGGTGGATTATGAACTATTTTACAAATATTTGATCAGCGATGATTGTGAAAATCTTAGACATTAATTGTTTTACAAATATATCTCCTATGGCCACTTTTCGTTTTCTTTTCGGTAAAATTAGACGTTTTTAAAGTTACTATTCAGATTTTGGTAAGTAATAGTAAGAAAATTGAGAATAACAGCTAATCTGTTTTACAAGTTACGAAAAGTTCAAGGGAGATGTCCAGAGAAGTCCAGTTTTTAAATAAATCTTTCAAGTAGTGTATACATGCTCAAGATAAGGGCAGAAGACAATCTTACATTGCCAGATTTAATTTAATTGAAATAATTTTTTTAGTCTCGTCGGATTTTTACCCGAATTCTTCAGATTACATCGGAACTGTTCGAATTTCCAAATGTATCAGAATCTCGTAAAATCTCCCTCAATTTTTTTTTTTTTTTTTTTTTTAAGTATCAACTGCCCTGGATAGTAGTGGGTAAATCAAAAAGATTAGATGATATGACAGGATTCAAATAAATTTGAAAATTTGGGAAATTAACAGGACATCCTCCAAAAGATAAATCTGATATACAAACTACTTCACTGTCAAGGATGAATACATTTCAAAAAATTTGAAAGTTCTTTAAAATCGTTTAATCAAAAAATCTTTTTATTGAATTTCAATGTTAACATAAAACAAATGCAGTCGTAAAAAGAGTTTTTTTTTATATAAAACGAACAGTGTTTAATGAAGTAATTAATCCTTAAAATGTTTTTTGGCAATGGCTATAGCACAGGTGTTTTTACTCTTTACGTGGTAACTATCTGATTTTAAACACGAATTGTGGCGTTCCTGAGAAATGAGTTGATTGATGCTACTCATACAATTATGCAACCGGTTTTTGCTATATTATGCGAAACTCATCTTTTTTAATATCATTAATATAAATTTTTTCTGATTTCTAACCATCTATAAAATCATGAAACGTATTGGTGTAATCATTTTTCTTCAACTAAAGCATCCAAAAAACAGCAAAATATACATTATTCATGTATTAACGAATACGGTTCTGATGTAACATGACCATGAAACAAGAAGCCAGAACCTTCTAAAATTTTACGAAGATAGAAACGTAGAAATGTAAAAACATTTCCAAAAATGCAACGAAACAACAAAAATGGATGAAGTGAAGAAATATTTTTTATGAATGAAGAATTAATTGGGAAAACTAGTCTAATGTAGCTACAAGATGTACTTAAAACAAAAAAACGAAGCTCGTTCCTCCAAAGTTGAAGACTTGGACACAAATTTCGAAAACGCAAAAGAAACAGTTAATGTTCTATACTACAAAAAGAAAAAGATGATAACCAGAAGAAATGAAAGTTTTATGAACTAAACAATAGTAAGAAATCTGGATCTAAGGGATTTGAAAAAGAATACAAAAATGCCAAATCAAACACAGGCTTAAAAGGAAATTATTCTAAATTATGTCATATGTCATAAGTGCTCCCAAAATTCTCTGACAAAGGTAGCAGTACTGAATACGTCAAAGAGCAAAATTGTGGAGTAATGTTTGTTGCTATTCTGCTAAACCATTTAGGGAAAATAAAGAAAACTAGCCTTGGTGTTCAATTTGTCATTAATTATTGATGAAGTATTGAAAAATAATTAAGAGACTTAAGTGAAACATTGAAACAGCAACATCATATATTTTTCTTTATGAAATGGAATTATTTAAAATCATCAAAATTAAATTTTATGTTTATCTTTACACCGATGACGAAGTCCGCCCACGTCATATTCATACCATCCGTATGACGCCACCTCAAGGAAAAATTTTTTAATCTCGATGTCGAAAGTTTTTTTCTCCGCACGCACACGCTACAGTTTCTTTAATCCGGCCAAATCCATGTTGACATTCTTAAATGGCTGCAATTAAACTGTTGTCGGTCAATCTCAACTTTTTCACATCCACTCGCGATGACGAAGCCGCTACGTCACCGGTGCCATTTCGCCGACGTCGGACGAAATAAAACCAAGCTCAGCTCTTCCGCCCGATTCCCCCATGTAAATGGAAACAGTGCGTCCTATTTTTCGAGCAGTTTTTTTCGTTTTTGCCGTCCGTTTTTAAACATCCAACCCATAAATCAACACGGCGACGGCTTGTTCATTGCGGTAATCCTATTGTTGATGCGAATAAATTAACAAAAGATCTAGCACGCTTCGCTCTAATTAGGACGGCGAAAACAATAGAGCATCGCGTTACTTCTGAAAATGTGCCATACATTCGAAACGTTTGCTGACGCTACACGGGGTCGTCACCTAATCAGATCGGGACGACAATTTCGGGGTATGGGAGCACGCACGCCACTGGTTTTTCAGCAAGTTGCTCATCAATCAGTAATTCCATGTAAAAGGCGAAATTAATATGATTGATGGCGGCAGACTGCGACAGTAAATGATCTATCAATAATGTAATGTCGTTTTTTGTTTGCAAGAGTTATAAATTCCACCCCCTTAATATTTCCGTATTGAAATGGTATTTTTAAAACGACCACTTCCCCTCGATTGCAAGCATGCGAACTTGCCATCAAGCGTTCTTCACTTTTTAATAAGTCGATTGTCCCAGTTCTCGTCTTCATTGCGTTAGCGCAAGAATTTTTGTTAACTTGTTATTAATTTTTATTAGTCCTGTTATGATGGAATTATCCTCTTTATTGTTGTTATCACGTTATTATTTCATGATGCGTTATAAAACGTACATTTAGCGTGTTTTTCTACATGATTTGACGTCGAGTGCGTAAACATGCACTCCCTATTCTTCGTTTAGTGCCAATCGATAAACTCTTGGAGTTAACGGGTTAGTTCGTAATTGCAGCATTAAGCGTCGAGTGCTCGATCTCGCCATAGGCCGAGAAGCGAATAATTAATGTTGGTTTTAATTTTAACTCGGTGGAATGACCTTCATTTTCACTTTTGTCGTTATTAATTAACGTCAATCAGATAATTCGATTCGAGGAAAGGAGCAAATTGCTCTTGCCGAATGACCTCACCTAGACGTCATCTGATTAGTCAGTCGGTACTAAGATCAAATAAGTTTTTGGCGGAATTTGCTGTTTCCGACTGTTTCTGATCCATAACAAATCAATAATTGCGAACTTTTTTTGAAAAATAAAAGCGAATTTCGTGTAGAACTAATCTGAGATTGTTATTTCTGCTTTATATCGGACAAATTGACTGCGTACTTTTGATTAAGAATTTGAGCTTAATACTCATCTCTAATTTTATAAAATATTTGAGTCGTAACAAATAATGCTCAAAACGGTTAAGAATATTTTTGGTAGTGAATGCCATTAACCGGGAGAAAATTAAATCGTTTTTATTTAATTTAATTTATGAATCCCATTCTTAACCACAAAAATGTTCTAAAAGAACTTACCGAGCTGCTGATGGGTTCTTATGACTTCTTTCAATTTGATGCAGTAAGAACAGTTGCATATACACTCAAAATCCGACTTCTAAAGTAAAAAGGATGTCGAATTTTCGAAAATTGTCGCAATTTTAAGTGGCAAATAGCTAGTGTTTATCTATATAATGTCATGGAGAAAGTTTGTGATAGATTTATTGTTCTCTGTATTGCTTGACATGTTCAGAATTGATTGATGAACTTTAAGGTTAAGGGACAACTTCGACAATGTTTCGTATAAATACGCAAATTATTTGGAACTTCTTGAGATTTGTGTTTTTTTCTAACCATATTTCAAATGTGGCCCAATAGCTCCTATTACTGAAGTATGACTGTCCAAATTTATTTTTTCTTGCGCGGTTCCGGGTCTTGTTGAAGGTGACGTTGCTTTCTTCTTCAGAGCGAATCTGATTCTGATCTGAAGAAGAAAGCAGCAAATTTAACAAGACGACGGCATCACCCGGAAACCATGTAACATATGGACAACGGTCACGAAAACCCACATTTAATCACTGCCCAAATGTGGACTTGAAAATCCCATTGACATCACCATTGACAGCAATGAAAAGAGAAATATACGAATTTTTTCATCTTTAGAATTACAAATGTTTGTTATGTTGTACTAATTTGCAGTTGCAATTCTTTTTTGGATACAGAAATACAATGAGAAATTGTTCGAATGGTCTATTCTGTTCTCTATATTAAAACAACACCGACTTCATCCAACGATATGATTTTGTGCAAATATTAAAATAGAGTTCCATTTCCGCTCTAAGCTCAAGTTGCCGTCGGCGCTAATCTGGATTTAAACGGATTTGTTTTCCCATTATGGGGCATTGCCAATATTTACAATTAGTCAAAGTTGACATTGCAAGTTTTAATGGTGTACATGTTATTTTCCTTTGAAACATTTTTCTCAAAAAGTTTGTATCTAAAAAAACTTAATCATGGTCCTGGATCTTTCAAAATTTATCAAGCATCAAATTTTTACAACATCATTACTATTTCTGGTTAAGAGTCCAGTTTCGTAATAAAAGTAATTTGAAATGTATTTGGAAAGTAGAGCTCGGTTATAACGGACCCAACATGCATTGAAATGGCTTAGTTCGGTATATCGTTCCATTTTTTTTAAATTTTAAATTGAAAGGTGAACTGTATTTGAACATATGTAAGTGCAGAAATTGAGAACGGAAATGGTCTAATACAATATTTACAATTAATGTTTGTTATTATATTACCCTTCGCAAAATGATTGACAGGCCTAGCCGCTAGCAGTTAGAAATCACTTGCACAAAGCATATCGGACTTTCAGGTTTACTGTCATTGGTTTAAAATGTGGTTGGAGTTAAACCGTAGTACGGGCAACTGTAGATAAGCTCATAATGTTAGAGCTGCTCCAGTACAACACGCTATAAATTGTGGGCTTTTTTGTTTTTATCTCTTCTGCTTCGAAATCCTAATTTGCATTCTGGACATCGCAATCCCCGTCATATTCAATCAGAATATTCAAATTCAGGTTGCGAGATTGGAATTTTTCAGGAAATTGAAGATACGACTTGAATTTCGCTTGTATACAGGGTGGTATAAATAGAATTTCAATTTTTTGACTCTTTCGTAATGAGTTATTGTTTTGTTTCGAGTGTTGTTGTTGCTGTTTTGGCTCGCCGCGCCGCCTCATATTTCTTTTTGGCAGACCGGTGACGTTTCCGTCATTCATGCGACGAGTGTGCAAGTCACGTCTGAGCTTAATCGTGTCTGCGACGGCCCTTTTTCTGCATCCCGTCCGCCTACGTGTGCATCGATTCGCCGCGTATTCCGGCAAGTCACGTTTCACTCAGCTTCGGCGCGTCGATCAATCCCCGACGCACGTTTTCCCGTCCACGGCCCACCGCGATCGCATTGTTCGGCGGTTATTTTTAATGGAACAGCTCTTGGACCGGCCCCAGGACGTAAATAAAACTCCCGCCAGGTCTGCATTATGTCGGAATCGTACGCATTACGCTTGATCGATGGAGTCGTGCGATTTGGGAGGCTTCCCCGCGGATGATCGCCGGACTCGGGAATCCTTTCGACGGCGGCGGCGGTCGGAGGAAAAACCGAATGGACAATTTCCTTTTCATCCGATCACGTATCCGGCAGTTAAAACAGGTATCTGTCAGAGAGATATCCTCCACTTCCTCGTCCCCACCTCCAGGTGGAGCATGAATTGATTATTGTTCTCGGCGTGAATGGTCTAGACCAACTGCGGCCGGAGTTCTGTTTCGGAAGACGGATCTGCTCGTCCGCTCGATTATTCCGCCAGCCTTGAAACACTAACCGAACGGTTTCGTGACTCATTCCGGTTGATCATTGTTATTTCTGTATAAGCTCTTCGGGTCGGTACGTAAATACAATGGGGACGGGGCATAATCCGGCGCTGATAAATTCGCGCTTTTACCGCGATCGTGGCATTAACCAGGCCCACATTCGCCCTTCCGCACGCTTCCCACCGAGAAAAATCCGCCCCCCCACTTCGTCTCGACAGGAGCTTACACGTGCTTTGACAGGACCTTTATTAAATGACGAACGCAAATCGGCATTTTCCGCTCCGAGATTCTTTTTCTTTGCGTTTCGATCGATAAGTCTGGAAAGTCCGTCGGTCTGTCGGTTTGCGTTTCTTGACCTCACGTAGTCTTGGAAACTACAAAACGAAGTTAATGCCAGTTATGGAAATGCACCACTCTTTTGAGTTGTTACATCGCAGTTGCAGCAATCACAACCAAATTTTGCATACGGCTTGCGTTAGTACCATGAATAATTAAGTTTTTCCATTACTAGTAATATATCGTCATATTT
>QDEB01005940.1:0-12081 GCA_004193795.1 Asbolus verrucosus | reverse complement strand
GAATTATTTATTTTTGACATATAAGAACACGATATGTTGTTACATCGGATTAAAGGTTATGTAAAAAAATATTCTTTGAATCATTAATTTAAACAAGATGGTGCATATTACTTAAAAGACAGATTGTTTATAAAGTAAATAAGGAAGTAAGTGAATACATGTAGTTTAATCTTGCGCCAGTAACAATTAGCAATCAGTGCAGCCAACAGTCAAAAACACTTTTCCCTATAATTAAAATTTTTTAGCAAAAACTGATAATTATCCATATAGAGCGGCAATATTTTCTAAACAATTCACAACCGCCTTTGACTACAAACATTTATAATGATCCGTCACAAACAATCTCACTTTAAATTTTATTGAAATCATTTTATAAATTAAAGAGGGGGGGCTGTTAGGTGGGACACTTGTATAGCACTACATGAACTTTGACAAACTTATGTCACAATAAAATAAATGATTTAAGAGTCAATGTTGTGTTTGCAAAAATGAAGCGGTTAAATCATTAATTGTTGTTAAAACTTGTAATTAAATGCACAATTTAAATGACCAGCGACAATATAATTAGCAAAGGCAATAAATCTCATTGGTTATAATGCATTTAGTACCTATTATTATTAATAGTTATTAGATACCGCGAACACAAATTGTGGTGATTTTTTTGTTTCTGTTCCATTTGCAGAATGTGCTGCAACGGATACGTACTCGCAGTTTTAATTTCCGTTTCATAAAACCAATTTCTTACAATGTTGTTTTTATCGACGATTCTCATCTTTTTCAGAAATAACAAAAACCATCTTGTGATAAACGACCCAATTAAGTGTAGTCAAGGATAATAATGTTGCGATATTCAAAGCTGATTTCATCTCCGGAGGAACCGAAATCATAAGAATTAGAACTGTTTGGAAATCGCGTATCTGTCACACTGCGGATGTACAAACTTCCGTGTTTTGTTGAAATGATGAAATACTTGGTCAATATACAGAGATAAAATGGTAAACTGAAGAAATGAGGTGAAACCTACATGCCAGTGTGACAGTTAATAGATAACAATTTTAAAAATTTAAATCATTAAATATTCTCTGCTTCCGTCTGGGTGGCAGTTAAGGAAAGTCGCCATTGACACAAGTAAGTTAAGCCATTCCCAAAATTACTTCTGCTTTCACTTAAATGAAGACATTTCTGATCCCGTGATTAAGTAATAAAGAAAATTGGGGGACAATAGCTGGGATCGATTTTAGTCATAACTCTCAAATATCAATTTTGATAATACGTACAATATCACAAATTAAATAATATCACTAGAGAATTAGGAAACCTTACTTTTAGTTGCAGTGCCAAGAAAAATTATAAAAAATATCTCGTAGCAGCAACATTATTTTACTACCATGCTTTTTAACTTAAACTAACTCAATAGCCTCTCGTCGCATATCTTTCCCTAAAAATATTAAACCCTTATCTCACGCTTATGCATTATTTCAATAATTTTTGTCTTATTTTAGTGATATTAGGCTCAAAATATTATTTGTCCTTGGGAGTTTATTTAATAAAATGTTGTAAATTTCATTATTGTTGGAAGTGTCCAATTTGTTTCTTTCTAAAATGATGGCTTCAAACTACAGTTTGATTCCTGTAATTTTTCAAATGAAAACTTCATTTTATTTCAGTTAAATATTCGGTTATTCGTCATATTTGAACGTGTCTGAGTCATTTAAATTTTTAGAATTTTGTTTGCAATAAAACGTATTTTATACTAATATCAAAACCAACGGACAGGAAATGTTTCTACACAACCAAACAGTGGTTATATTTGGCCCCCAGCCAGCGAAGTTGCTCTCAACTGCTCACTTACGTTCCAAGCGCAATTTATCCAAAAATTTTATTACAGTTCCAAATTCAAAAACGCACCGACAGACACGATTGTGCGAGCCCCTAAGAACCGAAAAATCACGCGGATTTGAAGAAACACGAAGTGACATAACCGTGAGAAATGTTTTTTTAAATCTTTTATGACGTTATCCTGCAGCGAAACACCCCCCACAAGTTTAAAACATTCCCACCGCCGATCCGTTCGTCAAGAAATTTGAAATCAAAACTCATTCGCATCGACCTGATTGAGATGACACAACCTCGAGGTGTTGATCGCAATTAAGAGGTCGAAAATTAAAGCACCAACCTTATCGAAATCTTCCTCACTTGAGCAATCGTGGGATTGGAGACTTTCAGCGGATCCCCCTCCTCGCTTTTCTGTATGACGGGATGCACCCGGTCTATTTCGACCCGGTGCTTCTCCCTTTCGGCGCTGTCCAGCATGATGTAATCCATCAAATCGCTGAAGTCGTCGTGTTTTTCTTTAGTTTCTTTGCTCGGAAAAGCCTTCTTCTCCGGCAAATCCTTCAGGCCGTTCACCGACGTCGGCTCCACCGGGAAGTTTTCTTTGGAGGCGTTCGTGCTGCTCGCACTGGAAAAAAGAGAATTAGATAGGCAACCCATTATACACCCCGGTAATTAAAACGACACAAGAGTCGTCCGATCGGGGGTAATCCGACCCGATTGGTCGGGTGGTACGCACTATTTTGTAATTGAATAAAATTGGAACTTGGCGTGACATTTCATTCATTTCCTTTCACACGTTATTTCCATAATTATATCGCAAGGGTTTAATAAAAACGTTATCTACGTTATAATGAAAATTACGATTGCTTTATTTTATCGACGAGGGGTGAGTCGGTCGATACGTCATTCTCTTGATTGTACACGTTCTAATAAGCGATTAAACGTCCCCGTATGACTTATTATCATAACAGATTACACGTTTCTCAACTGTTGGTACACTTTCATTCAACACAGTGGGAACATTCAGAACAAAGCCATTCTAACGCGTTAAAATTGAAACTTGTTTGCTTTTCTCTTTTCTTTATTAATATCGGCATTTCACACAATTTCACTTTAATCGTAACACGCCTGCATCCACTATCGATGCAAGCGGATACGGCCGTCCGACATGTCTTCGGAACAATGCAACATTTCCAGAAGTTGGCTACTCCAAGGTTAGTTTCGCAAAGGCGCGTGAGAACAGCACGGGCGATTTCGTGCTCAAACGAAAATCTTTGGGTATTCAGCGGCGTGGAAGTCGTCATTGATAGTCGTCGGTGGCATAGTTTCTGCGGCACTTCCTGCGCGTCCGATGAATAATAAGTTTTTATTCGAGTGCTGATTATACTTATGTAACGGCGTTCTTAAATATGCAAGTATTCCACCGTTCTGAATACATACGGCGAACTTTGTGCAAATTTAACTTTAATTTCATTGTTCGCGGTCGAAGTAAAACAAAGCTTTTTAAAATTAATAAAAGCACCTGGGGAAAAGCCGGACCGCGAGGTGCAGATAAGAACTGAAACATTAATACGTTCTTTGTAGTGGAATGGTGAGAAAGTATCTTTGTTAAAGTTAACAAAAATACTGACTCGACACTTGGGATTCAGTTTTTGCAACATTTGCATGTAGCAACAGCATTTCGCTCGTTGGAAATAAAGTCCATTTCAAACAGGTATTGCAGTATCAAGGCTATTTGTAACAACAATAATAACTTAAAAATAATAATCGAGTGGAGGAGGTGAAAAAAGTTAGTAAACGGTGAAAGAGAGGAGAAATGGCGCAAGAAAAGGGAAACTCTCGTGTAACTTAACTAAAAGAAGTAACAGCAGAATATAAAAACCAAAGGACATAGTTCCGCTGAAGAAAAAATCTTTGGGTATTTCCATGGCAAGAAACCGAAAAAACAAAAAATTGTGACAACAGAAATTTGCCAACGCTTTGGTTGAAGCAAAAAAGGAAGATCTGCAAAAATACTGATACTAGTGCCATTATTAGTGTCAGTATAATAACAACTGCATTGGCACCTTTTTTAAGTGGAAAGAAAATTGATTTATCTACATCTACAAGAAAGAAAAAGAGAAATGAACTGTATTTAATGAAAAAAGCCAAACAAGAATTTGAAATTTTTGCAAATGTTCGTAAAAACTGCAATTTACACTATTTTTTTACAACTTTATTGTATTGTATCGGTTAGCTGAGGGACCGTTAGCTGGTTCTGCCAGTCAGTCATCTGGAGCCAGTAGGTAATGAGGCATATTGTGTTGTTTTCCATCCTAACCAGACTACATTTCAAAATTGTAATTTTATTTTATATTTGTTTTAACTTTTTAAAAGTTGTACCTTCAACTTCCTGACTCGACGATAAAAAAATTGAAATTAGCTCTTATATTCCGAAGTTTTTTTTTTTTAACTTATCGATTCCGAATAATTTTACATTCACCCTTTTCAAATTTGGTTAAAATGTTAAAGTTCTATTTCACATGATTCAGCTTTCCACAGGGTCAACAACGGATAATTATATATTTAAATACATCTGAATTAAACTCCAAAGTTTTACTTATTTTTGGGACTAAACCTACTTAAATAGTGATGTTGCGTTTATTTTTGTACCAAATATTGGACAGTTTTAGATTGCCCAAATTTTTTTCAAAAATTTAATGGCTTTTCTTGCATTAACTCAGGATGCTATGGCAAAACATACACCCAAATGTTGTATATATGTCGAAAAAGAGATAAGATTTTTTTAACTGTATATAGCGTCAGTACAAAACACGAAAGACCACATATCAAATGTGATGGTTCCAAAAATGTTAGTTTCACATGACAAAAACGATTTTGTATCATTCATTTGTATTTTCGTAATTCGATATGTAAACAACAAAAACTTCCTTAAAATCGCAAATAAATAAAAATGTGAGAAGTTCGGGAGTTGTAATCACTCGAAAATTATGGAACATAATAACACACAACCGTAAACTGAATTCAAATATCTGTCAAAAATATAAACGATATTGACAGTGTTTCACTTGAATGTTGATGTCAACAAATTGACATGTAATATTTTTCGAACCATTTCATTTGAGGTTAACCCAAGATAATTATGAATTGTTGGTGATTTTGGATTTTAGATTAGCTCGCCAAGCTGATTTTAACAAAAATTATAAACACCAAAAAAATGTTACGGTCAATTCGAAATTAAAGGTTAATTGTCACTCCCAGAAAAATATAAAACTGTAAATTGTACATTGTAGATTGTAATTGTAATTTTATGTATCTATACCCATTTATAAGTACACAGAGCAATTTTCATAATTCACCCTGTATATTGATAATTCATAAAGAAAACAATCCTGGAATTTCATTCCTTTATTCGAACTCGTAATATTTTTTCGTAGTATACAGAATGATATATAAGAATTATAGCGCTATTCTTTTTTGAAAGGTTGACATTTAGAAAAAGTTATGTAAAAATGTATTATTTAAAAACTATGCAATAACATATTTTAATACAAATAGCACTACAGCACGCAACGTTTTGTGGCGTATAATTATCCTAAGTAACACTTTAAACTTGTTTCTTCATTCGAATTTGAAAAAAATTATTCATCGTTTTACGCATGTGAAACCACAGTTTTTACAGAAACACACCGTATATGCAATAAATGAAAAACTGGAAATAAATCAGCGCATCCACCCTTCCGTCGCTTTTGTCTGTTCAAGTCTTTTTTCTTTAAAGTTACAAAATCATTTTTTTGTCGACGTTCCCTATACTGTTGACTTTACAATTCTATTCTAAGCTTGCTTGATTCTTCCAATATTTTAACTCGGCCAAGCAAAAAACAGAATAATGAATCACAGTCGACATCATACTCGATGTTTCACAATTTTTTTTTTCGAATGTGGGTTAAAATGAAAAACCACTTCAGCTATTGTGTTTTGTTCCTGGTCTTATTCAATATTTATTTTATATAATAAATCAATCGCAGGTGGCAATGAACCGCGAGTATTTAAATAACTGTATTGTGTTGGTTTAACGAAGACACTCGTTAAATCAATACCGACGAACAAATTATTCTATTTCCTTTTAATGTTTACAAAAAGTAAAATACGGATTCTATTGTTGGCAACACTAATAACTCTATGTCAAGTTTGACGTTATTCACGTGATACAAAACCGGCCAATATTAGGAGTTATTTTATCGTTACATGTTCTACCAACTGGTAATTTACATTTGGGAGGTAATGACGATGACAATTCTATAGGGAAGGTGGCACTAGAATTGTCACGTAAATACTCTTGAAAAACGAAAAATGCATCGCAGTGCACTAATGGCGTCTTATTTTAGCTTCCACTTGCACGGATCATTTTGTACGCTATATCCGGACAAAACGTAAAAAACGGAAATATTGTACTTAAGCTCGCTTTGAGTAGCGGGAAGTGCTAATTTCAAACAAAATGTTTGGAGTCAAAGTTTGCCATGTAAACAGAGAATAACAGCAAGAAACAATAACCTCGTAATATCCTCTGACGAGAAAACACACAACTCGGCGGCTCAAAGTATTACAAACCACATCGCTTTTACGAGCTTAAGCAGAGTTAACAGTGACCATAAGTTCGTAATAACTTTAACGTCTCAAAAGTAACGTCATCAATGACCACGGCTTGTGCATGAAGCAAACATTTGTGTTAAGCTGCGACGAGCCCGAAATCGTCGATATTCTTGCACTTAACCTGAAAAAATAAATTGAATTTGAGGGGGCCGCCGTATAAACAAATCTCCCGATGACAGCCGCTTTTGCACTGGCAATTGCAACCGTAAACATTTATCCCGCCAACAATGCGAGATTTATTCCACGTCGGTGCAATCAATCTCGGATTTTGCGTAGAAACCGGACTTGCGTCAGCCCGCCGTCGTTTGAACCGAGCCTCGTCCGGGGGCGCATTTTCGACGGCCGGCGGCGTAACAAATGGACAAAAAATCGTTATCCATATTTTAATGTTGAATTAATGTAACGCTTACGTTTGCGTTATGTATTCAGTTTCAAATAATTAGCGGTCGCAAACATTTACGAATTCGTAATTTTAATTCTGTCTGTCAATAAACACGCGAAGTAATAATAAGTGTGCCTGTTAGGCAGCACAAAAACGAAATTAACGAATATTACGTTTCTTTATTAAGTTCTTTTGAGAGTGTACGGTGCGCTATATTATACGTTTACGGCAGTTTTTATGGCACGTAAACTCATCCCGATGGAAAATTAAAAAATATCGGCCGAACAGATTCCCTTTTGACATTCGATATTAGAATTTTTTTATTGCAATTAAGACTTTAAAGCCAAAACTGGGCGAAAATTAAACAGAAATAACAGAGCAAAAATGCGCGAAGCTTTCATTTTGAAATCTCGACAATGTTAGTTAATATTATTTTATCCTCATTGTTTGAATCAGTTTTGATAATTACTTTGTTTTTAAAAATATTTCTGTATTTTGTATCAAAAAAAAAAGAGAAAAAATAATACGAGAAGATATTTCAGTGAAATGAAGGAGAAACAAGAAAAAAAGCGATGGAAGGAGGAAAAAGAAAGATTTAAAGAAACGAAGCACAAGCAACAAGAAAATAAAAGAACCCAAAGAAAGAAGACAGCCATAATAAGTAGATACAGTTAGTTCCAAAGGTCTTTCCTCCTTGGTACCATCTAAAGACTGTTAAAATCTCTTATTGGAGGTTAAAGAATTTTTGGAAAAAGACTAAATAAAAGGATTCCAATTACTAAGACAAATTTTTTAATGACAATCTATGTTTAATTAAAATCCGTTTTCAAAA
Source organism: Asbolus verrucosus (assembly GCA_004193795.1). Lineage (NCBI taxonomy): Eukaryota > Metazoa > Arthropoda > Insecta > Coleoptera > Tenebrionidae > Asbolus > Asbolus verrucosus. The sequence goes on along the minus strand of QDEB01005940.1, from coordinate 4,378 downwards.
ATGTAAAACTAAAAACGATTTCAATTTCTCTTTGTCTTTTTTGGCAAATTTCGTAAAGTTAACCCATTTCCAATTTTAATCAGAAAAGTTCTAAATTAGTTACAGAAATTTGATTTTATGAAAACATCCTGTACCGCCGAAAAATTGAAAAATTATCAGAGGAACCTTTGTTCATTTCGCATCGAGACATGGTCAAAGGGTCTATGATTGATTTTGTCTAAGTGATGCCGAAATATCGAAATGTACTGTTACCGAAATATAAGAGACTGACAAAACAAAATGTCGTTAAGTCAAAATGTCGACAAGTTAGAGTAACATTGATAAAGAAAAAAAAACGATGTCTTGTCGATAAATGTCAACCTTTCGACCGGTTGACGTTTTGGCATGTCGACATTACATCACGGCATTGTCGGCATTGTGAAAAAAAGATTCGGACCATCCAAAAAAAGATCACAAAGGACCAGAAGCGAATATGGTCAGAAAGAGGAATGAAAGATTATGGTCATAACCTAAAAAATGTAGACTGAAAAAGAAGCTTTGAAAGAAAAGAAATTGGAAGAAATCCATAAAACATGAGGTAAGAAATTTGAGGAAAAGGCTGAAAAAATAGAGAAAAAAGAAAATGTTTAACTCCTGTTTATAATTTCGATAAATAGCAAAATGAAACACCCTTTCCTGAATAAACTAAGCAGCCATCTGTTGACCAGGCGCGCTCTCAAGGAAGGCTGATGATGAGACCTAGTACTATACTTAAATGATTACAAAATCACAACCATAATCATAAGCAAACACCAAAAATTTTCTTTGTGTTTTAAGACGATACAAATGTGTTTTTGGCTATGATTAACTATTGTATTCGCGCAAACGTCCTATTATCAACAGAATAACACTTTGATTATAATGTAGCGAAAAAATTGATTTAGATTAAGCATTTACTGCCTCAGTTTACGTCCATTAATCAAAATCCAATTCTACCGGGTGGGTGATCTCGCAATCGAAATCGATTTTTAGAGCCGTCATATCTAGGTAATGAAGTGACTAAAATGAGTTTAATGCCCCCAAGTGCCCATTTATGGGTTCTAAACATTACAATAACAATATTTATTCAGCCAAGTTTGTTGCCGCATGCCGGGCAAGTGTTATTGAGTAAGATGCAGCGGCTGCACTATTTATCGAATAAACAAGGATTGCAGCAAACAGATAAATAATTTTCATATAAGTTTTTATTTACAAAAACCGCGCCTGTGAAAATTCAACAGTCATAAAATTCGTTAAAAACCAGTAATTTCCAAAATAAACAACGATGTTAATTATTCTCCCACTGATCGATCGCCTGTTATGTTTTTCTCATTGAAATGATGTATTTAATTATTCGGATCCAGCCAACCGTGGCACCGACACCGGGTCGAAATATGCAAAAATATGTAATTCAGCCAGGTTTGCTTCCTTGCAAGACGCCACTCATGCAGAAGGTTGAATTGCGCTTAATTTTTACGGCAGCATCAGTTTTACTTCGGTGTTGTAATTTTGTTACACTCGATATGAAGATGTTTGTGTATTTCCACAACGGCTCGTTGCAGAACTGAATAATTAATTAGCGATAAATGAACAACATAAATAACTGAACACTACCGATGCATGATTTTATCCATTTCTACATTACGCCAAATGATGAAATTAATCACTTCCATTACGAAGTTCAAACAAACACGCGCTGATAATAAAAGTTTCTCTTTGATATCGGCATTAATGAATTGACGTATCCTCTGTCGAAGAATAGCGACGCAGTGCTGCAACAGTTTGTGCGAAAACAACCGTTTTATGTATACCTTGTTAAAATTGGATTTGAAAATAATGATAGAGAAGTTCCTGTTGTGAACAGTCTGTATATTTATTTATGTTATTTATTCCAAACGATTTGATTTTGTCATCGCATTAGCGATAATTCTGCTGATTCAGATAATTGAAGCTATCAGCTGACTCCGACGGTTATTTTCGAGAGCAGATAATATGCAGTCGATTCTCATACATCATCATATTCCGCATACCTACATTCAGACACATTCAATCAATTATCGAATAAATTTCCAATTAAAGTGGGTTGTGACCATCACGTCATTTATACACAACCAAGAAAGTGACAGATGACGGATAAAAAATAAATTAAATCTGTTAATTTGAAAAGTTCATAATTTTCGAAATTTCAGAACTGTCTTGAAGTAACTTTTGTAGAAAATTTTGTTCAAAAATATGTTAATATACGTTGTCTTGAAGTTAGGGTGTGAACGTCATTGCGCAAACGTCATTTATATGGTTGGAAATATTGGAAATATCGAGCGATCAACATAATTTGTAATCCAGTTATCCATGGAAATATTTTCGNNCTGATTATTGACAAATAAATTTAAAAAAATGACAAGAGCAAACAAGAAAATGTCGAACGTGGCGATTTTGGCAGTGTTTCAGGTGACAACAAGTGGTCATCAGAAATCTGGCAACAAATTTAAATTAACCACAAAAAACGGCGAAGGCTACAGTTTGTTGATTTATCGAAAATATTAAGTTATAGAGAATTTTCAACAGTGTTAAGCAATTAAAATTTATTTTTAACTTCTGCGATTGTAATCATTTTCTTTTCAAGTAACGTAATTTTAGGAATCACAACTAAGCATATCCATAAGAAACGACTTGCAAAAATATTTGCAACTCGATTACAAATTATGTTGATCACTCGATATTTTCGGTCGCACGTTATTTTTGTCCGCAACTATCACATCAAACATAAAAATAAATTTAGCTATGTAAGTCAAGCTGTGCTGCCCATGTGAATTCTACAAACTCTCAGCCAGATTTACAAAGTAAAGTAAATGAGGTTTAATAAAATATTTAAAATTTTTCAGTTGCTTTTAGTTCGCCGGTTATAGTTAACTATACCAACTTGATTATTTTGATTAATATATTTTCCATACAAGTGTCCCACGTTTCCCTCTGTGAAAAACGAATCAAGCTCTAATTTTTTTGAAATTAATTAAGGGATCGCTTTCGATGGAACACCTGTACTTAAAGTTGTAGCAAATTCTGCACATTATGAAAATAATGTCGGCCTTGCAACAACGTCAACTTTGTCGTTTTGAAAACGTTTTTGGGCTTCGAGGTCGAACCTGGCCCGGACCGGCCCGACATTTCGGTTGCGTATTTCCGCTCTGGCGGTTGCGACATCGCGAAGACATTCCGCGTGCGAATAACCCAATTCTTCGCGTTGCCGCAACAGCGTTTCGAAGAGCGGCCCCTGACCTGTGCGTCTTCTGGAGGAACCTCTTCCTGAAGCTGTTGTAGGCGGAGCCCGCGGCGTCCTCCTCGCGCACGTACTTCACCCTGCCGTGCGAGGGCGCCAGATGGTGCCCCGACATGCCCAGGTCCATTTGTATGTCCACCACCAGCAAGAACGTGAACAGGACGGCCGCCACACTCACCCCCAGGATAAATCGTTCTTTCAATTTCATCCCGCCGCGGAACATACTGACCGTGACACGCGTCCGCACGCACTTCACCGGAATATTGCTGTAGTTACTTCCACACCATTCGCCCGGCGGTGATAATTTTTCCGTGTGTTCAGCGGAACTCTCCTGGCGCACCTCCGGAGGCGGCGAGTACTTCAGCTTGGTCCGAGCGGGACGCGCGGGTGGGGCGCACGCCTCGGCCTCCCCCTGAGCGCGGCTCTGCACCGGCCTGTCTCGGAGGTCGTTCGACGGATCGGCCCTTAGCGAGTCCGGCCCTTGGCGCTTCCGGTCGTCGGCATCAACTGATCTGCTCTTGGCGGGGCGCTTCCTCGAGCTCTTCGGGCTGTAGTGGTCGTGGATGTAGCCCTCCGGGTTGGGTTTTTCTCCGCCTGGCTGCTTCGGTTTGTACTTTCGCGCGAGTATTATCGAGTTCTCCACGGTTTTCTTCGGCTGGATGGCGGCGCAGCTGCCGTTCAGATGGAATGTTGTCGGATGGGCCGCAGCGCCTCTTGCACATGGCCCTTCGTTGGGGTTTCCCTCCAGATTATTCCGTTAATGGGGCGCGCTACCGGAGTTTGTTCTGGAACAAGTTAATAGAATCAATAAAGATGTAACAAGAGCGAAATCGACGGCTCAACCGGAACATGTGGGCTAAACAGAAACGACTCGACTCGGAGGTTTCTTGCTGATAGCTCGCTCAATGTCGGAGCGAAAACGATAAATCATTTTAAAACGATTTTTATCTAGACACTTGTTCCACGCAGATAACGGACGCTACACAAATCAACAAGTGCTTTAAATACGCATACAAGTGGCCCAGATAACATTCACAATAAGTTGGACAAAACATTTTTAAACGCTTTTCCCCCTGGCCATCG
>QDEB01005920.1:0-16026 GCA_004193795.1 Asbolus verrucosus | reverse complement strand
TTCAACGACTAAAACTTGAAAATCCTAAAAAATTGATGATTTGGGAAAATCTGAGTTAGAAATTAGGGGTTAAAAATAAGGGTAAAAAGTCAAATTCAACGTTGTTTTTGATGTTTTGGTAGAAATACCGGTTTTTGTTGAAAAAAATGCATAGAAAATAGGAAAAATGACTAAGAAAACTAGGCATAATAATCTGAGTTAAAAAGTTACACATATCAGACTACTAATCTGGGATCGGAACTAGATTTCGTCAATAACTTCATGGATCTTAGTTTACAAAGCGGAGAACTGGGGATTAATGTATACTACACTTACAGTGAGTTTTATAATTTACATTTACGTTTTTATAATTTTACATCGATTCTGTTGTAGGCCAGTTACCAGCAGATTTTACAAGAAAGTCTCCAATTACAATTGAATGTCAAATCCATATTTATTTTTAATAAGCAGAAACGTTTTGTGATAATACAATAATATTGTTATTATTTTTATATATTTTATTTTAGGGTTATTAAAATAGATGAACATATCTATGTAATTGATCAAGTCAGTATAGTATATCTTTTTTTTGTACCTGATTTTGTCTGAATAGTGACAATCGTGGAGAGATAATAGTAATAAAACGTGGTATGTAACGAACTGATTATTTCTTATTTGTCCCAATAATAAAATATAGTGTGTTTAATTGGCAGCCTTGTAGTATTCCATAATGTAAGTTTAAAGAGAAAATCGTTTTCATTGGGTATAAATGACAGGCTTTTATTTACAAATCAAGGCATATGTATTCACATGACAATTATATGAAAACACTCATTTTGTACAAGTGTTTAATGTACAAGTATACTATATATTCAACATAAACAATAATAATTCTCTACAACAACATAATTAGTTTGTAAAAAATAATGTTAATTAGCTTAATTACTCCACACTGCACCCCACATTGTACTATTGCTGTTGCAAAAACCAAACCCGGTTAATAAAATTGTTGTGGTCCAATGGGAACAAAACCTAACCTAACTAAAGGGTTTGTTAATATAGAAATGTGTGTACCGAGTAAAAATAATGTGAGGCAGATTTATCGTAAACAGTTAAATTATATTGCTTATTTCAAAATAAAATTTCACACAATACACAAAAAATTGGATAAATATACATTTATAATATATTAATAAAATCTTAATATTAAGAATGTATTACTAAATAACATATATGACTGTACAATGATTTTAAATCAAGAAAATATATAACTTAGGACCGACACAACTTTACTTTAAAGCTTATACAAGAATTTATAAGATTTAAAATAAAATTTTTGTACTCAACAGTTTCTAATTAATGTAAGGGTCTTACGGTTACCATATTTCTGCAACAGGACTTGACCCGTCTGCACTTTGTTTGTCCCGTTGAAGAAACACGCTGTATGTTACATTGACAGTATGTTACAGTGATGCATGCTTTAAAAGGCAAAATTCATTAATTCATTTAACGTCACCTTTTTTATCATCGACCGATTTCCTGTAGAAGTGACGGAATAAATTGCCGTATCTACAGTAAAATTTTCACAATTAAATGTTCAAAAAAGTTCGGATATTAGTTTAAGGCCACTGTTAACAATTGGAACGTTTTGTTCCCACAAATAACATCACCTCTAACGAGATATGATTGATTGTTTAGTCACATCGATCGCATTAATTACATGTTCCAATCAAAATCTCCCGGAACGAATAGTACAACTACGACACACTCTCAACTACATCCTAATTTCGTCGTTAAATAAAAATAAAATGCTTGAGTATTCAAATTTCAAAGAAAATGCAGATTGCTGTGTTACTGTTTCCACTATCTTATGATTCTCTCTCCGTTTGACTGGACCCAAATAAGCTCCGCACCCTGAAATGAAATTTCAAATTTTCGCATTTGATAGTGAAAGCGCTCGAGGAGCTTGTTTGGGTCCAGCTGAAAGCAAACATATCTAGAAACGCATATTTCCGTGTAAAAAATAACTGACGTGTTTTTACTTTCCTTTTACTTTCCGGTAACTTTATTTAAAGCGGGATAGAATACCTTTTTTTTTTCACTTAATAAAAAATATGTACTATTTTTACCTACATATTTACACTTATTTCATAATATTCGTAATGTAAATAAATACATTACCAGGTCGATAAAAAAGCAAACTCTCCGAAATAAAAAACATGTAAAAATAAAACAACGACCCTGGCAATTTTGAATTGAGGAACTTTTCGCTACGTATTGGGCGGTGAATGGTTATTTTGTATACTGGCAGATAGGTTTGTCGGGCCGTTAACTTGTGGCACACTACTGTTATTATAAGGATGATTGGAATTGCACAGCACTGTATACACATTGTCCATTTTGCTCAATTTCTCGAAGAACGGTATCAAATCCAGAAGCTCCGAGTCGCTCATGTCGTCGAACCACGACGCCACTGGCACCTGTCATAAACCAAACACCAATTAAAAACGAATCCGCCATCATTCCTAACAAACTAAATACACTTACAGCGTTATCTGGATGGAATATGTAGGAAGCAGGCGAATTATCTACAATTACGATTTGTTGCAGTTCCCGCCCCAGTTTGTTCAAATCTTTTACGTAATTTCCCCTATAAAAAACACAACTTTCCCTAAAGAGACGCGATCGAAAAACACCCCATTGATCTAACAGATCCGCCACCGGATCCGCGTATTTCGCTAACGACGCCGTGAATAACACGCACTCGTACAGTTCGCCCATACGCCGCAGGAAGTCGTCCACGTGCGGCCTCTTCAGCACGTACACCTGGTGGACTGTTCCGTCGATTTCGACAGGCACCACGAAGTCGGCGTTGCTAATAGGCTGCAAAATACACCTCTTATTAACAAAAAATTAATACATTCAAACGTCACCAACAAACATACCTACCTCTACACGTGCGTCACGTCCGTTCCGCTCTTCCGAAACAACAATTTTAAACTGGGCCAAAACCAAATTTTTATAACACGTAAATCTTCGGAGAATGTTCGAATTTTTTTATAAAATGAACATTTCATCTACTCGCATTGCGTCTACTCTGCGATTCGCACAGCTTACCGGAGACTAAACCCTTCCACCAATTTGGTTATTTTGAACAAGATCGGTGCATCTTTGAACCATTTTCCATCGAATTTTGATATTTCTAAATTTGAAACAAAGTCCCTAATATCACATTCTACGACTCAAGACATACGTTATATGGTGATCATGTGAGATAGAAAAATGAGATATCTGCTTTGTGTATCAGACTCGAATGAAAAAAAAAAAATAAATAAAGCTAGGTATGAACTACAAATTATATTACCGAATTAAATCACAAACTGTCAAATTCTCAGACTTTTTATTCCCTTTGGCAGTATTGCGACTGGGGACATCCTTTTCGGTTTTCCCCACTAATCCGGTAGATTAAAGATTTGTTTTTAAGTCGTTCAGTGATTATACTAAACGGCTATTAACTCAGCACCTATTGTTTTACTTTAACAGAAGTCATCACTTAAAATTAGACATCATAAATCTTATTCAAGTCAAGTAAAGCATCTTAAGTACAGTTTATTTATTACTTATTGTATATTTGTTTATTTGTACATTTTCTTCAACATTTTAGAAATTATTCTTTTAACAATAGATTACATGAGCATTTGCCACTTGTACCTTTATAAAATATTAATTATTTGGTAGCTATATCAGGCAACTGTCATTAAGTCTAAAGAGATCATTTTTAATAATCGAACCATTCCATCCATTGATATCAAATGTGAATGGTTCAGAGGCATAATACTACCATAACCCAAAAGATAATTTTTTTCGGATATCATTGTTTAATTGGAATTATGGCGATTATTTAAATGAATCTCCAAAACCCATAAATATGATTTGCTAAGGTTTTTCATGTCTTTCATTAATCGAAAACTCGGAACACTCACAAGATCTACGTATTACGGATATTAAAACTAAAACAAAAGAACTGCTGTCAGCTATTAATTTCAAAACGGTAGTAGGTATTTGTATCAGAGAAATTGCGTTTTTTTATTTGATAAGTTTTTCTGTCAAATTATACACACAATTGTGAAAATACTAAAGGCAAAAAGAGATCCAGTTCAACAAGTAAACACGTCAAAAAATTCTTTTAATATATTATGGATTCGTGAAATCAATTTTGTTAACTGTACAAAAAATACATAATGATAATTCATTTAGGGAAGACATGTTCCAATACAAAAATTGGGTTAGAAAACAGTGCCTGATAGCTACTTTCGATAATTCTCTGCCAATTTTTTGTTCCATATTCTATGTTATCAATAGAGAGCGGAATTTATGTAAAATATATATTGCGTATATCTGACATGACAACAAAATCCTTTAGTATTTGTACAAATTAAGTCATTTAAAAGCTATTAATATTGATTAATGTTTGCATATTTTGTACATTAGGGTAATTTTTGCATAATTGACATACTCATTTCACCAACTTGAATATATTTTGCGATTTTTCAAATTTTAAAATTTCAAAAGCACTAATAAATGAGCCAGTCTCATGGCATAAAGTAAAATATCATTAGATGACCATTTTTTTTTAAGTTTAATTAATGTGTTTGCAGCCAATGGCAGGTGCATTGCAAAATGTGTATATATTTCAGAGTGTTTTTTCATGTTTGGTAGAATTTTAGTGCATATAATTCCGCTCTCCACTTATCATTAAAGAGTTAACGCAAGGACAGTTTTCCGTTTTAAAAAGCTTCATTATAATCATAATAAAATTGTATAAATATACCAAACAGCTTGTTTCGTATGTTATTTTTTGCATTCAACCTTCTAGAATTTGATATTTAAAGAAAAACAAAACATCAACAAGGAATCAAAAATTATAACGTAAGATGAACAATTAGTTTTGCAGAGTTGCATTAAACATTTTTTTCACTCCAATCTTAGATTATTAGTAGAAATAGTAGAAATTTGGTATAACTATATCTGAAAACCACACAAATGAGTTGACGCATCTGTTATTTTGTATTAGAGTAACACCAAATTTGTATTTTATATATGGTGTAAGGTTTAAATCTGAAAAATATTTGCTTCAAATTTACGAAACTATGATTATCCTTACATTACAATTTTTGACTGTCTGACCATGATGATATTAATACCAAATTTTATACAAGGCATATTTTTATTGCTTCCGTTGTTTATAAAAAATAACATGAAACAAGCTGTTCAAAATGCTCATACAATTTTGTTAATATTATTATAACAAAACCTTTTACAACAAAAAAATATTTTTTTACGAATTCTTTATTTAGATTAACTAAAACTCATTATAACAAATAATCTGTGGGACAACCGCAATTGACTTTTTCATTACATTTCCATTGCGGTTAAGCACAAATTTACGGAAATCGCAATTTTGATAAAGTTATTTTCATCTTTGTTTGATAATATAACCAAAAGGAGATAAACAAAAAAGTAAATTGTACGATTTTAAAAATGTGAAAACTAGGGAGACTAATGTAAAAAATGGGTATAATCGTCTCGACCAGTGAAATGTACATTTTGCTGAACACCAAATAAGAACAAATCGCACTTAATGAAAAGTTCAGAAACGCGAAAACGTGTCGGCGTCGCGACGTTTACCCACAGTCATTATTATGAATGAACTATTGTTTCTAATTGCATTTCATCATTTATTTAACATCACTGTTGCATAATCAATGGATGGTTATTTTTCCAAGGTCTGCTACTGGATCAAACGTAAAGATATGCAAACACTGAACGCACAGATAAACAAAAACCCACTAAAGTACCAAAGGCCTAACCTCAAAATTAATGGTAAAAACGGACACATACCTTAAAACTGCTATGAACAAGTGTCTCATCTAAGTCTATAACCATGCACTTCTTGTGCATATCTTGGTGTCGGACGGGTGGTAAAAGGTATGTACAGCTGCTTCCTGCGATGTACTGGTTTCCATCAACGCACTGTTCCGGACTAGGTTTCTTGCTGTTTTTCCGGCCCAAGCAGCAAAACAGCGACCGGAGAAAGCCCCGGTTAGTCTTCTTATTGTTGTTTGGTGGGACTTTCTCCTCTGATATGTCATTTTCAGTCCTGGGTAGTGTTCCTGTAAGTCACCACAAAAAAATTATTAAAACCCGTCAGCGCAAAGTTGGCGGATGCGAAAAATGTGAAAGCTCTTGACAGTTCGCCTCATCCTAAGGAGGTCATGAAAAGGTGTGGAATGCACCATAATTTGCATACAGACATGTCGTGGATGAAAAAGTACATTGTTAAGACGCAAATTTGCGAAGAATTTAAAAAATTAGCGTCCAATCCCAGGGTCGTGCTCAAGGTTAGCTGGTCCAGGCACGGCGCCTAGCATCTTGTTTACCGTGTTTACCACATCCAACACGCCTACTTGATGCGGCGATTTCTCATCGCTCGCGTCCCCGCGGGTCCCAGGGGCTGTTTCCGTGGCCTGGAGGGCCCCTCGCTGACTCCGATCGGCGAACAGGTGCAGTCGCTGTTATCTAATGGAATCTGTCACTTATTATTTACCTTTTTCGGGAGGATAACTGTTTAATTGTTCGTCGTCCCTTGACACTTGTGTAATAATGGACGATGCGTCCATTTAAACATTTGTTGAGTCCCCCTTTGCCTTATCGGTACGCCCAATTGTCCCAAACACAACATACACGATAAAAAATAATCTTTTTAAAACACCTTTGCAAAATGGCAGATGCTGTTTTCGCTTTAACACTCACTGCCACGCGGTCACTGCATTACCGACGAAACACGACATACCACGGCCAGGCGCCAAATTCAAAAGCAGCTACTCCTCCAATGTTTATTATTAAAATTTCATACGTACAAACAATTTAGAAAGCTTCGCCTAATTAACGATTAGTAACACATCTTCTCTCTTTTAATCCTAATATAACTAAAAAATGGCAATGACACCACGTTATTTACAATAAAAATGATGACACTCAAAACTTTGTAAATTTAACCGTTATAATACAGTTTTGGCCATTTAATAAGACAATAAATTCTGGTTTTTATCACAAGTCAATTTGTTATGTATACACTACTTAACCTACTACCATAATCATTTATTTTTAATTGTCATATGTCTCCTGAAGGCGCGTCCAAAGAAAATCCCAATGACGAAAATGGACCCAAACATCATCAAAAACAGGAAAAAGAAATAATGCTTGGCAGGAGAAGCTACCACTTGATGGTACAATTCTTGAAAATCGGCTGGTGACGCCACCTATAATCAAACCGTCACCACAGTATCCAACCTCCAAAAGCGAGCTTACCTGCGCCGCATTTTCATACATTTTCAGTCTTTTACTCAACATATCTTTACATTCTGATGACAACTGCTTATTGTCCATCGTTATTCTCAGACATTTTATATCTACAAAACAAAGCTTATTAACGTAATCATATTATGATCCACATCTTACGCCTTCCGTTGCCTTGAGGCACATCTTTACAGAACTTGAGCAAATCCAAAGCGCACACTTGTTGCAATAATGGATCTACTTGAATATCAGCCTGAGATTCTTCGATCATATTAGCAACTTCCACTCTACATGCGGGTGTCATTATCCGTTTTTCAATCAGAGCGTTTTTAAGACATTCTTCGGTCTTTCCTGAATCATCCTCTTCAGATCTGCAAATCGTCTCCAACTCGTTTTTGCAAATAACTCGAATTAATGGATTCAAACTGACGTCTAGCGCTTGCTCGCGTAAGATATTAACCATCTCGGTCTCACAACGACGTGAGAGGACGGATTTCCTGAATGAATTTTTCAGACATTTGATGACGTCCCCGTTCAAGTCTCTGCCCTGGTTATTTTTGATCACATTTAAGCAGAATTTATTGATGTCCATCTTGCAATTCTCCTGAAGCGCTGGATTCAGTTGGTAGTTGGAATTCTGCTCGATCATTCTATGGAGAACAATCGACCGACACTTTCTACTGAATCCTTTTTGGTCTTTATTCAATTTGAGACAATCGAGAATCGTCTCGCGCTCGTGATGAGGGCAAAATTGTTCAATGGAATCGGCGCACATCGTTATCAAAGCGTAATCGACTGAATTATCGTAGATTTCTTGCTTTTTCACTTTGAAAACTTCCTGTTCGCAACGATCGGACAATTTTTCTCGAACGGTCTGCAAGCATTCCAATACTTGGGCACTTCCGTGTTCGATTTTGTCGCAATAATTTTTAATGTCCGCAAGACACGCGGCCTTAAGTTTCGGGTCGAAATCCACATTCTCCCTTTGTTGGAACAATTGAGCTTTTAACTGCTGGCGGCATTCTTTGGGGACGTCGCTTTTAAAACCTCTGACCGTATCGTTCGTGACCTTCTCGCTCAAACATGTCACCACTTCGCTCTTGGTTCGTGCATTTGCGCAGAACCTCATGGCGAAATGTTTACACGCCACTTTGAACTTGTAAGTAAATCTGTAGTCTTTCAGAGAAATAATCTGAAAGTGCTCTATACTGATCTTACATGGCGGATTCGCTTTCACTGACGGGTCGTTTTTGTGAGAAATTAAGCATTCCATGACGTCCCCTTCATCATTCTTCAATTCGGCATTACATAAAGTCTCCATTTCCTTGCGACAATGTTGCATTATGTAAGGATTCAGTTCGGCGTGCTCTGCTTCTACTTCGGTAAACGATTCCACCGCTTTCCTGCATTTACCTTTAAGCTCGTCAAAATTCTTCTGCAAACACATCATCTCTTCGCCTTTCTTCGTTTTATCAAAGCAAAACATGGCGAGATCGTCGAGGCAGGCTTCTTCAATTTCTGGTTGCAGATCGACGCTTATGGCTCTTTGCCTCATCACTCTCTGTATCTGTTGGAGGCAGCTTTTCTTAATTTGCATCTTCTGGTCGTTTTGGTAGGCGTATCTGTAGAGGCAGGGGAGCACTTGTGGGCCGTATGTGGGTTGATCCTTTTGAGAATCTTCCCAATTTTCGCTGGCAGAACAGAAATTGCCGGCGTCCTCCTTACACGCTCTGTACAATTGTGGATCCAGTTTGAAATCTCTAGCTATAAAATACTGGATTTGTATCAGGGCGTCTTCGCATTCTTCTGTCATGTGGTCGGCGCCGATGTTGTCCATCAAACAAGACATGACGCGAGCATCACCGCCCCTGATGTCCCTACATACAGCTTTCACCACGGGATAGCATGCTTGGTGGAGGACGGGATCGACGCGCCAGTCTTCTCCTACATCTGTCTCCTTCACCAAAGACTCGATCTGAAAAAGAAACGTTTACCACAGGGTCCTCGAATGAGCCCCGAAACTTACAGCCCTCTGACACACGTCTCCTATCCTTTTCTTCACGTTTTTAAGTCTCGCGTGATCCATCAAACAGTGGATGGTTTTGCCGCCAACTTCAAACCCCGAACAAAACTTACGAATTTCATCACCACATCCGTCAACAATTTCCGGTGACAACCTGTAATCTTCCATCAGAATTTTTCTGTGCTCCACCATCTCCGCCTCGCAATCGGGGTCGATTTTCGTTCCGTTTTTGGCCACGCCCTCCAAACACAAGAGAATCTGCGCTAGGCGGATGGTTTTATCGTTGGACGTTTGTCGACGACAGTGGGTTTTTTTAATGTCGTCTTTACACGCCCTCATTAAACCTTTGCTGATTCTGTAATCCTGCGAAATGAGCTTCTGCCTCCTCAACAGCTGTTTGTGACATTCTATTGTTAGACGATCCTGCGGTTGTTCCATTAAACAGGTGAAAACGCGTCCACTGCCCGCTGGAAATTGTTGACAGTACCTCCGATGATCTTCCACGCATGCCATGTACAACTGCCGATCAAGTTTGATGTTGTCAGCTTGTAATTCTGATAGTTTGAAGACTTCTCGCTTGCACTCATCTTTAACGTTTAAAATGTTATTTTGGAGGCATGTTATCGTATGGGATTGCGTTAAACCGTGCGGATCTATCCTACCACAGTTTAAATTGCTAATATCCTCCTCACAATGTTGTAAAAAGCTAGAAATCCAACGTAAATCCTGAAATGCGACATTTTCCAACCGTAGAACCATGCTATTACAGTCATTATTCTGTATATCCTCTTTATTACTGACAATACATTTTAAATATTCTCCTTCTCCGGTGTTAATATTGCAATTTAATCTGTTCAAATCGTTTGAACAGTAGGGAAACAAAATATCTTTAACGCGCTCGTTCTGGATCAACTCTCTGACATGTTTCCAGACCACATGCTGGCAATCTTCGTTTAAACCCAACAATCTTGAAGGGTTCAACGATTGCAAACACTCCAAAATTAAGATGTCATCATTCTCACTTAAATTATTGCATATACTTTTTATTTCACCACATTTCGGTTCGTCCACTATCGACTTAATCGCATCTTTTTTATCTCTCGAGGCCCCAAAAACTTCACTATTTGGCGATAACGTGACTGTTAATAACCCCAAAAACAACAAATTGTGCAATGCGTACATTTCATGTGATCGTATTGACTTGCCACTATTAACGACACTTATAGCCACACCGAACGTTACGTTCGTTCTTATCAATTCTAAACAAATAATTACATTCGAAACTATCACCGGTTTTCAAAATAAAAAATAAAAATTAGCCACACAGAATCACAAGTGTCAATTACGATTTTGACAGTTACCAAAACAACGAATGACATCTGCAAGGCTCTGCCTCTGCCAACATTGACCAAAATAAATACCTAAAGAAAATATGAATACTAAATTCTTTTATCATGGTATATTAGCAATTAAAATATAAACATTTCGAAAAATTGTTGGAAGTGTGTGCGATTCATCTTATTAAATTATATTTGTTCTCAAAGTCTTGGAATTTAATGTCTTGCTTAAGATTTTTTAACCTCACTTTTAATCATCAACATGAATGACGGCGATAACTTCCCAAATTTCTTTTACTCGAAAGCACCCCTGCCGGAGAAAGTTAGCTTATTCGGCTTAAAGAATGGCAAACAAGAACATTTTTACTGGATGTTGTCAGTTGATAATAATTTCCGAAACAGTGAACACAAATCTTCTGGTTTTTCCAATTTAGCCCCTTACAATGATAATGATAGTAAGTAATTAGTGAGAGGTTTTCTTTTATTAATTATCATTTGTAGCTGAAATGGTAGACTGTAACGATATGGAGGATAATTATGAAATCAATCCGACAAAATCAGGAAAATACATCACATCCTTTTATGTACCATCGTAATTGAACTGTAATCACAATGATTATTTTATACATTATCTTTCATTGCAGATTACTTCATTCAGCAATTATTGGGCCACGTGGCTCAAAATTGAAAGAATTGCAGGATAATACGAACACTCTTATCAAAGTTCCTAAACCTGAGGAAGATGCAATTGTTAAAATAACAGGGCACAGTGAACGTAGTGTAGCCTCAGCCAGAACTCAAATTGCCCTCCTTGTGCTCTCCAGACGGGAGAGGTTGTCAGTAACCCATTTTGTCTCAATTCCTGTTTATTCAGACAATATCAAAAAAAAATTTTTGAAATTTAAAAATGATATTCTTCAAGGACCTGCTACTAGAGGCATAGATGAGACAATCTTTCAAAAAGTGGAAAAGTTTCATCTGACTATTGTCACACTCGCACTGTTGGACGATAAAGAAATTGAAGATGCCAAAGTGATATTAAATAAATGTCAAAAACACATCCAGCAATTTTTTCAAAATAGAAAATCCAAGATAATTTTGAAAGGAGTAGAAATAATGAATGACGATCCATCTGAAGTTGATGTTTTATATGGGAAAGTTAGCTTAGAAAGCAAAGAAGAAACACAAAAATTCCAGGACATGGCTGATGAAATTTTGGATTCATTTTACAAAAGTGGTAATAAATAATTTCAAATGTGCCACCATAACAGATAACTTTTCTGTAAATTCCAGGGCTGGTAAGGAAGCAGTATGATGGTGTTAAACTCCATGTGACTTTAATGAATTCACTTTTCCGCAAAAGCGACGGTATTCAAAAAATCAAAGACAACACTTCTAAAAGGGAGTCTTTTGACGCCAGTTACATATTAGATAAATATAAAGGTTATTATTTTGGTAAAGCACCTCTTGAAAAAATCTGTTTGTCCATCAGGTTTACCTCCACTCAATCTGGATATTATCAATCAGCGACAACAATCACTGTATAAAAATATATTTTGGCTAAGAGTGCAGCTTTCTATGTCTGGTAAAATTATTTTTCCTGTTGAAACCTCTCCCACAATGTTGACACACAAAAGGGAATTTCCCACTGTGCAAAATATTGTGAATTTCCAAATCCTTCCGAGTAAAAAAACTGTTACTGCATTCGCCACATTGAAACGACCTTTTGGAAGTATGTGCTAGCCTGTGGAGATTTAAACCACTTTTGGACCTATAACTAACGAATTCATCAGTTAAGAGGTAAAAAACTAGTTTAAATAACAAATACCTCTTCCCACAATCTTCACAAACTTCCGGTTTGTCTCCACTATGTACTCTTTTGTGGACAATTCTGGTGTACGAAGACGAGAATTTTTTACCGCAAATTTCGCATTGGTACACCTTCAACCCCCGATGTTTCAATTCGTGCCCCCTCAACTCTGAACTGGTTTTAAAGCGACAACCACAAATCGAGCACAAGTGTGGAGTTTCTCCAGTGTGTTTTTTTAAATGTAGATGCAGCGACGCTCGAGCCGCGAAACCTTGATTGCAAATCGAACAATTCAACAGGTTTTCTTTGGTGTGAATTTTCAAGTGAGTATGAAGTGTGTCTATCAAGCGAAATCTACAATTCACTTCTATAAACTAGATATTTAAAAATGAGACTTGATTACCCTTTTCCACAGAACGAACAAAGATGGGGTTTCTCAAGTGAATGTGTTTTCATATGTTTTGCAATAGCATTTTTACTCAAAAAACACTTGGCGCAAGTGTGACATTTGAAGAGATTGTTGTTGGTGTGTCGAGCAGTATGTACTTGCAAGTCTTGGCGCGTGACGAAAGTTTTGGGACATGATTTACACTTGTACGACCTGGTTTCTGTAAGCATAATATTCGCAATTTGAAACATGTGTAGCAAGAAACTTACTTTTGTGTCTCTCTAAGTGGATTAATAGTGATGAATTTCTTGTGAAAGTTTTGTTGCATGTGTTACAAAAATTCTGGGGTGTTTCGTTTACTTGTGTGCTAGTTGCTGAGTTATTATCATCATAATCATCTGAATTATCATCATGTAAAAGGTTTTGTAAAAATTTGTCTACTGCTTCACATTTCTCCTTGAAATTATAAGCATTTAGCAACTTTTCTTGGCACGGTTCACATATATATTGCATTAGTCCATCTTCGGCAAAAACCTACAATTGGTGAACATTTAATAATGCGAAATTGTTTGGTTATTTGGTGTTAGGTACTGAGAGAGAGGTACATTGTAAAAGCATTGTTGGAATGACATCGTTTTCATAAACAAATATTTTTTTGTCGTCCAGTTCACTTAAACAAGTCCGACAATTATTTAAATAATTCTGAAGTAATGTTTTCATTTTGGACATAAATAAAATTGACAAAATTTAAGGTTATATTGTCAACCTCGTTTAGTCTACTCACATCGAACATTTGAACTACCTTAACTATGTTTTGGATATTAATTATTTACGAAACAGAACGATTGCAGAGTACTCCCATGTTCTACATTGATTATAAAAAGATGATTGAAAATTTAAAAAATGCATTCTTAACTGGCAGGCCACTGATGCTCTAGAATGAAATTTTCTGACTTCCCTTCTCTTTGCAGTAAACCGTTTGTGTAGTCACTAATTAATTATACAGGTTGTTATAAATGTTTTAACATCGTTGTATGCTGCCTGTAATTTTAGTGTATCTTTATTACTATTTAAGATGTAATTACTTGGTTATCTAAACATTAAAAATGTCATATTTACATTTTAGCATTAATCCAGACATTGAGGGGTGCTATATCTAAAAGACATCCGCTTAAGCAGTAGTTGCACGTCATCAATGATGTCATGTGTACTCCTAACATAATTTGGATAAAGTATGACTAATTGGCCGTTTCTATATCACCTTGTATAAAATTAAACAAAAGCAAAAAGCATAAAACTATGAAGACAATCATGACAATAAAAACAATAATAAAAATAACAATTTTTAATTTATTAATTTCTGAATACGAGATACATCAACTTTTTTGAAATTTCGGATATCCTTCGTTGAATACATTTAAATTTCTACCTATATTACTTTCCATTTGACTTATAATTTTTGTATCTTCATTTATTGCTTTCATATTTTTAGTGCCTATCCCTTTCAAATATTTTTAGTGTGTTCTTCTTCACATGTTTGAAGGTATTAAGATATTACAATCGTAATCAAAATCATAATTATTTTAATTATTTAATTTATATTCTAATTCATCTATTTTATTATTAGCAGACCTTGGTCTACTATCAGTCATAATTAGTTGCTCAAGAAATTAATTAGCAGCTTTTCTTGCTACATACTCTGTTCATTCTTGTTTGAAACCAACTTTTCTTTGCTCCATCTTCTAATCTGTCTGCTTCATTTATGATATGTTTTAAATCTTCTTTCTATTTTTGTTTCTCATCATTAGGAATGCATGAATGTGTCCAACTTACATTTTTACATATTTTTTGAATTCTCTCAGTTTTGAGGAGTTTAAAATACAGGGATTTTTAGCAATATTTGAACCATTTTTAAAGTGCCCACTTCTGAGGATCTGAAATCTTGTGAGCTGAAAGAGAGGTGTTTGAAAATGATTAATTTTTATGTGATTTTTAGAAGTGCCCCTCGTCTAGAAATAAAATGCCCTTTTGAGATATTGGTTTTTGCAGTTACTTTAAGCAATTGTAGGAATTTTTACTATATTTTTTTAATTTGCAATTTCAAAAATTGGTACAACTTTTAGGGCGTTTAAAAATGATGAACTTTTCCTAGATTTTAGACATTTTTTATAAAATTTTTTTTAGGATTTTTGAAATCCCCAATTTTGAGATAATAATTTTTAAACTCTATGTAGATAAGTTTTAAGGAAGCCTCATTTTGCAATGATTTATAAGAAAATATAGATTTTTAACGATAAGTATCCAAATTTGCCTGGTCCAGAAGTAACATTTACAATACTACTCACAACCAATCGGTTAATTAGT
Organism: Asbolus verrucosus; assembly: GCA_004193795.1. Lineage (NCBI taxonomy): Eukaryota > Metazoa > Arthropoda > Insecta > Coleoptera > Tenebrionidae > Asbolus > Asbolus verrucosus. The sequence goes on along the minus strand of QDEB01005920.1, from coordinate 766 downwards.
ATTTCAGTAATTTTAAATTCAGGATTCTAAAGCTCATTCTGAGTTCAGATACGTAAAGTATACCTATTAAATGTTACATTTAAAATTTTAAAAATTGGTGTAATTTTCGGCAAAACCAACAATTTGAAACATAAACAATATTGAAATAATTATCCCGAATTTCCTTCAGATCGGATAATTAAAAAAAATCAAAATTTTTTACAAATTTTATTTTTAAATAGTAAAATATATGTACATACGTACCTATAAGGATAGGTAGTTGCTGTATTAAATTAGTACATATTACATAAATTAAGATTTGCCCATGCGATTTCATGTTACTACATCGTCTTCGTTTCAGCGATTCGATTTTATATTTTTAATAAGAAGAAAAAATTCCTGTAAACATTTCTCATAACTTTTTTTTAATAAAGCAAATGAACCTCTCGTGTATTTCTTGGGCGTACATTTATAACATAACTAGAAAATTTCAAAAACTATTCAACTTTCGATCATAATTATTAGAGCAGTAGCGACTGGTAATTGGAAAATATGTAAGAAGTCAGTTATTCATCTCTTCGGAGGTAAATCAGTAGTGTTTTCATTCATACGCAACAATACAATTAATTATGTTAGTATGTGGATGAACTAGTGGCCACTTACTACACTCTTATTAGTATGTTTAAACTTACGTGATCACATAAACATTTTGGACTTTTTGTGTTTATGTTCTCTGGACTGTGTGTAGGTAACCCATCATCCTCATTTTTTCTTTATTTATTAAAAT
>QDEB01005915.1:0-14100 GCA_004193795.1 Asbolus verrucosus | reverse complement strand
TTTTTTTTCTGTAAAGCGATTATACCCAGATTTAACTGAAATCATGAAATATCCTTAGAACAACGTAAAAACTACAAAACGGCCCCAATTATCTAACATTTTTTCGACTGGTTCTCGATTAGGGATAATAACATAAAATTGAAATATTGAAATTTTGGTGGATGCGTCAAAATAAATAATTTTCTCTATAAATTGAATTACCTAAATTTAAGTGGAATGATGACACATTCGCACTGCAACGTAAAAGCTACAAAACAGTACCAGTTATGTGATATTTTACTGATTGGTTCTCTTTTTAGAAATCAAAATTAAAAAAACAAACATTTTGATAAAAGTGTTAAAATAAATATTTTCTTTCTGTAAAGCGAATGTGTCCAGATTTAACTGAAATGATGAAACTTTTTTAGAACAACGTGCAAGCTACAAAACGGCCTCAGTTATCTAACATTTTCATGATTGGTTTTCTACCAGCGATAATAACCTAAAACTAAAATTATAAAATTTTGGTGGATGTGCAAAATCAATAATTTTCTCTAAAAACGACTTTACCTTAATTTAACCGAAATAATGATATACCCTTGGGTACCATTAGGTACCATTTTTCCCAGCGATTCTCCACTAAGAAACTATTTTAAAATAGTGAAATTTTGGTGGATACGCCAAAATAAATAACTTTTTCTATAAAACAAATTTACCTGAATTTAAGTGTAACAAAAGCTACAAAACAGTACCAATTATGTGATATTTTACTGGCTGGATCTCTTTTTAGAAATCAAAACTAAAAAAACAGAAATTTTGATGAGTGTCAAAATAAATATTTTTTGTCTGTAAAGCCAATTTAACTGAAATGAAGAAACAGTCTTAAAACAACGTAAAAAAACTACAAAACGGCCCCAGTTATCTTTCCCGACTGGTTCTCAGCTAGGGATAATAACCTAAAACTGAAATAGTGAAATTTTGGTGGATGCACCAAACACATTAACATGGTTTGCCTTTGAGGAGCAGTCATGTAAAATTCGCCTCGAAGATACCTATTTACAACATTTAGATAGAAAACATCACGTCGCGCATAAATAACAAACAGAAAACCCTCCAATAAAATAGTCAAATAAAGGACGAACGAGACAACTCAATGGCGGCCCCTTCAACTCGAACCACTAGTTCGACCGGCCGATAAACATTCATAGTTATTTCCGGAACCAGAAGAATCGCTCTAGCCCACTTCCTGACCGGAACGAAGAAAGTCGCTGCCAGAACACTGATCCATGCAAAAGTGGCCCGCCTAAATGGAGGCTTTCAGCGGAAAATCATTTTTCAAACTTCGCCATTTATCCCTTATCCTGATGGCGTCGGGGTTAATTATTTAATCCAGATCCAGATCGCACGATTTTTCGAAATGCGTCAAACGGAAAAGCAACAATAACACTGACGACCGATCGATGGGAATAAACCCCAATTACGTCAAGGGATGAAGCGTTCAGAATTGTTCAGAGCTGTCGACACTGGGTGTCGGTGAAACAGGAGATGAAATCAAACGCTCTTAAAAAAGGAAAGTCTATAAAAACTGCGATTATAATTCAAAAAAAAAATGATTGCCTCTAACATGAAGTTTTATGTTGTGTAAAGTTACATGACCTGTTCAACACCCTAAAAGGGGTTTAATGAATTTTAAAAGCACCACATAGCACAGGGTCGAAATTTATATTAATTGCGACAACTCCAGTGCAACTTACAGAAGGGATTAAATGGACTTTGTAGTTTATCCTAGCTCTCTAGGATAACTAGAATAACCACATCGTCATAAATTCATAAAATCTGTCATCAGCAGTAAACATTTTAGATGTGCACAAAACGGATTAAAAAGTACTTTGAAACTTTATCTTGTCGAGAGGATCGCCGAAGCTAATTCCTCGTTTCGATGAATTTGGGTGCAGAACTGCGCCTGATTATGCGAACTGTCAAACAGATTACGGTTTCGTTAGTTAATGTTTCAGGAGTATATAAAACACAACAAACACATAACATAAGCCATTGTCTTCTGTCAAGCCTGCCACTGAAGGAAGGGGTAAAAACTATTCTTACGGCCTAAAAATGAAGACAGTTATTGTTATTTCCAGTGAAATGTTCTCCAGTTCATTTCGGTGTGCCGTTAAAGAGATAAATGCTAGTTTTATTATGGAGGCGGTCTTTACACCCAACACACCCTTCTCAAATGTTAAACAGAGACACTTTCAAGGTGCATGGATCTTCTTAATGCGCAAAACAATTCATAAAAGGTTATTTCACATCTGATGAACGTTTTAATGAAAATTTCGAGAGAAAATTCGTCTTCACCCCCATTAATAAATTAAATGCTATTCTTTAGGCCGTGATTTAATTTTAACTGTACGTTTATTAACGCTATTATTATATTATATTGTGTACTTGAAGGGTGATAATATTAAAATTCCCGCTGTAAGGACCGTTATTCGAATATGAGCAGGATTAATTTTATATTTGATATTTATATTAATTAGATGCTAAAATATCATCGATGTATTAAGGGTTGCATAAATATGTAAATTCAAGAAATGGTCCACGGAAGGGAACTGATTATATCGATTGTTCTTTATCTTTGCTGCTACCTGGATAAAAGCTTAACCTGTTTGGTCGTGAAATGTGTCTCCTGCGCTCTCCGATGCCGTTTTTATTTATTGGGGCATTCAAGATTTAAAGATCCATTCAAAGCAAGAAAAATATTTACCCACGCGAAGATCACGGCTCAATCTGCTTTTATGATTGCCGTCCCCACAAACAACAAAGACATGTGCGTCTTCAGATTCTGCCCCCGACGGCTCTGCATCAAGCGAGAAGAAGCGTCGACAGGTAGACGTTCCGCTAGTATCGATGTGTACAAATGAGGCGTAAAATTAGGAAAATTACGTTAGTGGTGAATTTGCGCGGTTGCGGCGAAGAGGTGCTCCCTCTAGCGGTGTCGAGCGGAATGACAATCTTTCGGCCCGCTGGCTCGTGAAACTAGACGAACTGCTGCCTACAGCTGACTGCTTTCTAATCGAGCAAGATTTAATTTGCCAGCCTCCCCCCGGAGCTCGTCAAGGGCCTTGTGTGTTCATCAACGTTCCGGCTGAACATCCTTGCTCATGGTTTACACATGTACGGGCCTTCTCATTAGCAACCGGAATGTGTTTATTTCGCCATTAGTTCCGCCCCCTCTCACTATCAATATTAGGCAAATCTCCGCATTCGTCGCACGCAGATCCATTAATTAGTGTAAACAGAACGAGTTGCCTCCCATTGATGGGAGCCTACGGGCCCGGACGAAAGAAATTGCGCAGCTTTGGGGGTTAGTTCGACCGTTGCGTGTCCGGGCGGGCTATTTGTTACGTCCGAAACTGCACTCTTGCGACTATGACGTACCGAATTTTAACACGGCCTTTCGTTCAATGCCACGGGTCGACAACAGTTTCGGAAACTTTACGATCAGAATCCCGCAAAAATTAAGAACTAGAAGTAAATGCGTTTGATTACAAACATTGAATTAAAATATAACAATGAAAAAAGAGTTGAGCTGGAAATCAGGTCAGATATATGTAATTTTTTGCAAGTAGCGTCCACAAAATTGTGTATTTTCTACAACCACTAGACCATTATACGCCATTTTCCCGTGAAAGCGTTGAGTGCGTGACCTTCAAACGTTTTTGATAATATTACTGTATATGTGTACGTATTCAAGTAATCTTCAATGTACACTTTTAGCTGATTCAAAAAATTTTTGAAAGTACATGCAAAATAAAAAAAGTACAACCGAATTTGTGGCTCAGTATGACGATGAAAACGTTAAAACTTCTGAAAATTAACGCACTTGAAAGCTACTTTAGTAATGTGTCTACACAGTGAGATTGCTAATATCGAATTTTTGAAAATTTAAGTAACTGACTAACATATGTAGTATATAGAAAATTCCAAGTAAAATCATTGTTGGAAGTGATATATTTCTAACCTTCCTTATTCATATTTTGGAGGATGTGTCAAAATAAATAATTTTTTCCATAATACTTAGGATAACGCGAAAGGGACAAAACGGTACCGATTATGTAATAATTTGTTGACTGGTTCAGAACAAAAAACTGATTCAGAAACAAAATATTAAAAATTGAAATTTTGGCGGATGCGCCAGGATGAATAATTTTTTCTATCAAATACAGTAACTCCAATAGAAGTGGAATGACGAAATTTCCTTAAAAGACGTGAAAGGTACAAAATTGTACCAGTTGTGTAACATTCTGCTGATTGGTTCTAAAATTAAAATTTTGGTGCGTGCGCCAAAATAATTTTTTTTTCTATAGAACGAAGTAACTCTAGTGGAAGTGGAATGACGAAATTATCGTAGAATAGGGTGAAAGGTACAAAACAGTACCAATTATGTAACATTTCTCTGACTGGTCCTTGAGCCAGAAACAAAAAAATTAAAAACTGAAATTTTGGCGGATGCGCCAAAATAAATATTTTTTAAATATAATGAAGTTACCCGAATCGAAGTAGAATCCGTAAAACAAAGTGAAAGGCATAAAACGGCACAAAAAATGCAATAATTTACTTTTGGTTTTCTATTCAGAAAGAAAAATTAAAAACTGAAATTTCGGTTGAAGTTTTCTATTAAATGAAATTTATCGTAGAATTACGAAATGTCCCTGAAATGGAGGCTACAAAGTGATGTCAACAATGTAATATATATTAATTAACCATTATGAAGCGAAAGGAGGGTTATTGGCTGATGGTAAAAAAATGCATGTCGAGTTCTGACTGAATTACTCCTCATTCTCGACGAGATTCTTCACCTGAAAGAACTCAACTTAAAATTCATCTAATCCAATTTACGGTTCTATTTCTAAAGGGCATTCACGTGACGAAAAAATGTGAATGATTTATCTAAGCTATTAATGAGGGAAAACAAAGGGGACTTGTATTTATTCAGCACCTATACATAATTTACTCCATTTACATGATTCTCTCTAAATCATCCCTTTTGCTTTTCTCATTCGTGAAAGCATCACTTTATGCTGGCATTTCATTGAAATCCTCCACGCTGGCGAATAATGAAACACATTCTCAAAAACGACAGCGGCCTATTAACGCAGGTGTTTGTGTAGATGTGGAAATATCGCTCGGTTAAATAGAAGACCCCAACCTAATTTCAAAATTTTATTTCGTGATGAAGGAGCGATTAATAAAATAATGAATAAATTAATGAATTAAGCTTGCAAAGGCCAATGTAAAGACGATTATCACTAACGAGACTCCAGAGACCTTAAATCCGTCCATTAGGTATGGATCAGTCTGTTTGATGTATATATAATCAAAGTGGATTAAAATTTGTCGGATGTTTTAAACTCCCAAATTGTATTGTAGGGTGAATTTTTTATCGGGAAAGGCAATTAGAGAAAACGTTTAATCATCATCTGAAACACACACAAACGTGTGTGTGTTTTACCTTAAATTGTTCGTTCCTCTCTTTTAATTCAAAATTACTGGCAGTGACAAATTGAGAATGTCAGTTTGAAACGACGATTATCAAGTTATTCAAACAAGCTACTGCCAATTTTAGTTTTTTCTGTTCAAACTGACGTCAATTTAAAACAGAAATTGTTAGTTTAAACTGTGAAATATGACACGACAATTGCAAACTTTCACAAACTGAAAACTAAGAAAAATTATTTTTTAAATAATGTTTTTTTTTTGCAGAATCGTAACCTAATAATTCCAGTTTCAACAGAAAGCAAGTCATTTCAAACATTCCATTGAAATGACAATATTGCCAAACTAAATCTAGTTCTTCTTAACGATGTTGCAACGATTTTTGCCCTGAGCAAATCTCTCATGTTAAGAGCCACAAAACTGCTCAGGAGGAAAAGAGAAAAAGTAGACGTCATAACTGAGACATTCAAATGAAAACTCGATTAACTTTCAACTTCGTCAGAACGGAAACCGACCGAATTGTCGTAACCAAGGTGCGGCCATAAAATAACACGAGCATTACAGAATTTCGGAGTGATAAAAGTTGCCATTAAGCCTAAAGTGAAAATAAACCAAGAGCTGGAATTCTGGCTGAAGGCATGGGCTCAGTGGAGGGGTCAAATGTCAAACTACCAAGTTAATCCAACTAATACGAACGAAAATTCGGAACAGCAGAGAGAGAGGGAGGGTAAAATTTAAAAAATACTTTTCTGTCGGTGCAAATAAAATTAAAAAGTCATCCAGAAAATGAGAAATTATTTAAATGAAAGTCTTATGAAATTTTAACAGCTCTTCTGGTTCCCCGGATAAAAACCTGTAATTATCCTTAAATGGTGTTCATTTGTTCGGGCGGTTTTGCTGAAAAAGCGCAAATGGAAAATGCTGGTATAAAACTGTTTAGTTTATCGGTGAATTTTTCGGATGAAGGAGTGTCACCTGGCTGTAAAACACGTCAAACTTTCCTAATTTCTATAAGCAAATTTACACCGTTGTTCATGTCCGTCGGTGATGTAGGTTAAGTGTAACGTAAATGGAACAGAATAAATAATTATCGCTTTAACTTTTCACATTCAGCCATAAATCTGGAAAGTGGCGTTAATTCGGCTAGGCCTAGCTGATGAACTACCGCTAGTTAATTTCCTTTGCCTCGTGTTCTTACGCTCTTTGCACTCGCAGCATTATTGTAATTTCCTGGCCATTAAGTCAGACGGAAAAGAGCCAAACGCAAATTCCATGCTCTTTCTACAAGGGATTTGTTAGTTTCGCTATGCTCGCTTTTAAGCATCTCGAAATATTTTAATATCTATTGCGTCTTTCATTCTCGCCGACTTTATTATTTTTTCTGTTTGACTCATGTTTTTCTGCCTTTATGTACATTTACTTTTCCGCAACCACTACTCTCCTTTTCACAACAAGTGAACAAACCACCAGAGCAAACTTTGGGTGTATACCTTTCAAAAGTTCAAAAGTCATTTTAAATATTTTCCTTGCTTCTCTTGTAATATTATATTCTTAAGATGACTTACTAGTTTGAGTTTCAAGTGTACATTGTCAGTTGGATTATCCTTTTTCTCACACAACTTGTTACATTTTTTAGTTGAAACTTGTTGAGGATTTTGTTTTCGGATTTTGAATTTTCAATTAAATCCAAAAACCAAACAATTTTTTGTGTTGTAAAAAGGCCACAAGCCAAAGCTAAACTAAGCCATGGCTTTCGCTATGGTTTAACGTTTTGCTAATGAAATTTAAAAGAAAATACAAAAAGAAGAATATTATAATTAGCCCCATCACATACCCGGCGGCTCAGCAGCGATGACGGAGGTTTCGCTATCATATATGGGTTGATTATTATCCGACACCGCCTCGGTAAAATTATTTTCTTGCCTCATTATAATCTGCATTTTTCAATCTGCTGAAAGCAGCGTTTCTGTGGCTAAAGTTAATGGAAAAATAAATTGATTCCTGAATTCATTGTTGGAATTGCCTCAATGCCGGGGATTGGCATTGCAATATTAACAACAATGCGAGTTTGCTACGAGTGTTGTACCGGAGTTGAGTATTTTATTGCTATATAAACATCTCGCCATAACCCGGCGGTGTCCTTTCGGTGATGGACGGCCGCCATTCGAAACTCTTTCCGAGACATAAGCTTTCCAGATGAAAAGCCACAAATGGCATCCAGGCCGTTTTCACGACATAAACAGGGTCTTCTCGATTACATCATGATCTCTATAAATAAGTTTGCTCGGCAACAATGCACCGTTTTTTATTTAAATAATCAATCATGTCGCCGGGTGACTTTTACTTTCGTCCAATTTGTTTACATCAACCCCGTCGCAGGATGAAATTACCCAGTGCATAATGAAATGGATGGAGGTTGTGTTATTCTTTGTTTGAGAACCGCTCCGGTATTAATAGAGAATTTACGATCGAAAATAAATTTTACACTCGAACTGCGGAAAAACACGGATAAGGAATTGGGCGATTTAAACCGAAGAATTGTTATCGGAAGCGCATCTTGGTCCACACGAGCTGCGCTAATCTAATTGTATTTTCGTGTCAGTAATTCGAACCGTCGACATTTAATTTGAACTTTGAAGTTTCGAGTGTGCACTCTGTTGATTTTGTATGAGGGCCGGTAAGCGAAAACGAAATTCTTCGTGATATTAAATCCGGAGAAACAGAATTTAATATCGAGTACTCACCTCTTATTTCCTGAGTGGTTTCGACGAGTTGTTGGTTTGTCCCTTTTTGAGCATCTGGAAGGAGCCTTAGGGTCACGTTGAGAGGTCGCAGGCTCGTCGGGCCGTGCAGAGTTACCAGAACAGCTGTCGTCTTTCCAGGTACGGCTAATTCGGGGGCCACCACAGAGAAGCCCCTGCAAAAAGAACTTTGCGTCACAAACATTTTGCTTTAAATCTTGTTATGAAATTATTTTATAAATTTCATCATTTTACTCCATCTTTCAGGTTTATATTATGTAACACCCTTCTAGGAGACTCTGTTATTATTCGTGTCATAATATTTCGATCTACGAGTCTTGAATCTCCTAGAATTTCAAACATNNCGCTAGAGATTGCGTGCAACACAATTACGTGTCCAAATAAAGTAACGCAAATATTTTGCAGAATTACACCCCCACACTTTGCGAAAACAAACAACAACATGTATTTCGCTCTTCTCAAAAAGACCTGCGCAAATATTTGTCCGGGACTTGTTTTCTTAGTTTTGTTGGGAGTTATGAAATACATGCATATTACGTAATATAAAAGGATACAAGAGAACTGTTTGTCATATCATGTCTGCCGAATGGGATATGCAAATGCTGTTGTTGGCCGAGCTATGCACTTTGTTTGCATTAACCAACTTTATGTACACTTTCAGCACGCTCCAAGAAATTTCGTTGCGAATTTATTGGTTTACAATACGACCTCATTTTTCTCCTTCAGGGATGAGACTTCCGTTTATCTTGACTCACGTAAGCAACAGAAAGGGCACCGTCCCAGATAATTGTTTGGTGTCAAATGGATCGGAACTTTCAAACCTTTAAGATGGTCTGTCAGCTTCCCTGATCTTTACAATAACGATTCATTTTTATGGGGCTGTATCAAGTATGAAGTTTAGGTACTTCCGTGAGGAAGAGAATGAAGACACTTCGAGAGATAAATAAAGAATTTACGTACATAAACAACATAATGGAATATTACAAATTCACCCCTTCACCCCAATCTACTCCACCTAAAATGGAAATTCTGTACGTCCAATGGAAGGTAATTCAAGGCGCCGGTTACTGGTCTTTATTAGATTTTTTTTATAGGTAAAATACTTAAATACATTAAGATGCTCCATTCAAAATGTAGGGTTGCTATTGTCAAGTGGAACACTTAGTAATCCTCTCATTTATTTTGAAATTAATTCTCAATATCTTTAACAGAAGACGGAAATACCGCTAGGATATTACAAATTTGCAACAGAATAATTTGTCTGTTTAAGTCTGATAACAACTAAAACTACAAGACATAGACAATTGAAAATAAAGCAATAGAACAACAGAGTGCGAATAAACTCGGTGCAGGGGATCCATTTTAGAACTCCCCTTTGTGATTAAACTATTTCCATATAACAATAAAAATAACGAAATATGTAAATTCACAACATATAAATATCAGAATGTTGGTATAAAAGTGTGGAAGAGCATTAGCGAGGCTGTAACATGTCTATGGTATAATAACACACGTTATTGTTGTCCCTTATTGAGACATCAAATTTCATAGCAAGTTACTACAACATAATGCATATTTTACTATAATATGCGGTTGTAATGGTGGACATTAATGGTGCCTCTATGACTCTAATAATGCTGTTGTTTGCTTTGTTTTCAAAAATTAACTGAAATCTAACGCGCTTTGCATTATTGGAGAAAAAATGGTTACGTTGTGTGGACGTCGCATATAAGAAGTTATTATTGACCAAATTTTGTATGTCTAATTCGAAAATAAACAGTCGTCGTTAGTGATATTAGGGTTTCCATTAGTTTGTCGTCTTTTCAAAAACCACATAATCTGCGTACCAGTATACTCAAGTCTTTGACAGATAACTTTGAAAGTTACCAAGCAGAATCTAATTTAATTGACAGATCGTTTGCTTCGCGATTAATTACGTTTGTGGGAGCTGCATTCGGCTGGCTTCTTGAAAAAACGACAAACAGAAATGTTGAATTTGAGCAGAGTGGTTCAGCCCATCTGGCATATTATTCGTTGAATCGTTGTACCACTTATCAATAATCGCCCTGTAATTTAGCCGCGTTGGAAATCCCTGTCGGCCTGCTTAATTCCGTTATAAAAATCTGGCACATAAAGCGTTTTTATATTCATTACGCTTCCGTCATTTCGCTTTATAATGAAAAATAAAAGTACGAAAACAGTGCACTCGAGCATTTATTATTAACGCTTTATGGCAATCGATGAAATCCGTGCAGTTCTCAATAAAAGCGCCATTATCTTCACACAAAATAATTAAACATCATCGCCTGTTTCGTCTAGTTTTGTAAAAATGTCCGGCGAAATCCGGCGGATTTAAAACGCCCCATTTCTCATCTTGTTAATTGACAATCGAGTCTCGCAATTGAATCAATTTCTTGATTGAGACAATCACATTTTCGCTCACTAACAACACCATTACGATTCATTATTTATTCTACCCGAATTTATCATAATTTCCATGATTCGAAACGTTCGCTATTCTGATTAATGATAATGACAAATTCATAAATGTGCAGCTCCACTGATTTGTCAGCCTCGATCTGGCGGATTTTAAAGTGACTCAGTAGTTCGGTTCTCGTCAAAATTAAATGCAGACATAATCATTTCGATAGTGGGAGCAATACTGCTTTTAGCAGTCTTTAAACATTGATGACGGCTTGATTAAAACGTCACAGCTGATAGATAAGCTTTAATCATAAACATTCTGCAATAATCGCCCGACAACAGCCAGATGCTTCCTTCAGGTTCTATAATTCAAATGGGAATAAGAGGAATCGGTCAGCACTCTCGCTGGCATGAAGACGGACGTTTGGCGCAGACCAAAAATCCTATCTAGGAGACCTCTTCGCGCGATAAGAAGTATTTTTCTATTTATCATTTTTCGAAAATCGCAAATACAGAAGTTTTAGTTATTTTTCTTTATCATAGTTTTACCAATTCCTAACTTGTCACACTTTTGGGAGTGACTGTAAAGAAAACACTGATTCAGCAAATAGATTCATTACAACAAAATTAACATAGGAGGGTAATGATTTTTGTGGTAAATCTACTTTAAATTNNATTCCTCGGATGAATAAATGTGCGTGCTGTGATTAAAAGTTCTTGAATTCGTTGAAAAACCCTCTTATTATTATGTAGCTCATATACGTGAAAAAACTAATTATGCTCGCAACAGCAGTTCTGAAATTCGTCGTCGGAGTGCAGGAGGGTGCTTAACGAGGTGTGATATGAGTGGTGTGCTGTGTAGAATCATTTCGATGCCTCATGCACCTACGTTATCTCTCTTCACCTCTCCCTTTCCCGCCGGACGTCCGCAGTACGTGAAGGAAAAAATCGGACCGAATTAAAACGAGAAGATGAGAATCGGGCAAGTTGAGTTATTCGGAGTGCAAGGTAATCTGAAAATAAAGTAGACTCGGTTTCGGGAATTATGAGAAAGCGAGACTTCGGCCTGATAGTTCACTTTGCATTTTAAATTTATGTAGTAATCTGGAGTTTCCGATGATGCATTCGGAGCGAAAACGACTCGCCAGACCTAAATATTCATGAAATACTAATTCGAAAGGGAGAAAAATCACAAGCACGCACGATAAATTATTACAATGTGGACAGTTTCAGGATTATCTTTCGGTTCCGTCATCTCGAGAGCTATAAAAATGATTGTGGATAGGGACAGCGTGCGGTCAAACTAATAGCTTCCAATAGGAGCTATAAAACGCATGTAACGGTTTTTCAGACGGAAAAAGCTTCCGGAGGATAGGCTTGCTCTAAAAAGACAAATTCATTCATTTTTTCCGTTCTTATTGAGACAGACTCGAAGACTCGCGAAGAATTATTAGATGCCATTTACAATGGCCCCGAAATGTAATCTCTATGACTTGTTTCTGGGAAGATATCGATTGGGTAATTCCCCTCTTGTTGTGTTTTCGCTCGCATTTTTGAAATTGTCGCAGCTTTCGCAACAAAGCCTCGCGTTTAAGTTTCACGGTCCTGGTGCAGATTCTCGAATTGGTCCTCTTCTCAAAAACTTGACACATCAGCGTTTTCCGGTTATTTAAATATGTGAAACTTGGGAAAAAACGGCACAGACGTCGTGAATCACCGTGATAAAAGCTGCCCCAGCTAAAAGAGAAATAAAAACTGCAAATGTCCGACTTTATGGAATTTATACTAGCACATGCACCGGCCAGTTTGTAACTTGGTTATTAACTCAGCGCGAGATTTAGGTCGGCTCCCGCCTCCAAGTGGCGTTTGCAACCCCTCTCGCGGTTTCCACTTTTTACAACGTTCTAAAACATTTAAGTGCCTAATATAAACATAAAAAATGAGACTGTAAAAAGCGCGGCCTTGGGCGATTGTCGGTGATTTCTCTCGCGTCAATACGGCCCTGTCTGACTTAGTTCGCTCTGACAATGCGAATTTTATTTTTTGTACACGAGTTTGTAAGTACGAAGCATTTATTGGCTCAGACGAAATTTCCACAATGTGACATTTATTTTTCTCTTTTGATGTTTATCCGTTTTTTCCCCGAAGGAAAATACAGCCAGGTTACGCCATTCACTACACTCTCATACGGCGTAAACATAAAGATTTTGCCAATAAAAGCCGACGGTCAGGGTTCAGGAGGCGTAATGGCATTGGTCTGGTGCAGGATGTAAGCAAACGTAGTCAAGCAGTCGTGTATTATGCCATAAATATATCGTTTTATTTTAGCACAGGCACACCCGTAATAAAATAATGTAAAAACCGCACACGCAATAAAAATGATCTGAAACCGGATCTTTTATTTACAAAGTAATTTCTTTCCGGTAAATAAATGAAAATGTAACGATGGAACAGTAAACATCTTGATAATGTTGCAATTTTTAAATTCTTTCTTCCGACACGAAACATTTTCGATTCGTCTGTTGGACTCCGCCTCAAAGGTGGTGCGTGGCAACAGAGTGGCAACAATTTTATCAAATTGAACAGTGAATTATGTACGAATCTTCGGTATCAAAAATAAATATTTCATTAACAGATTACTAATAAAAAATATCGTCGAAAATCGCTCTTGGCCTCGTATTTCGAAACACTGTCAAAAGGAAATTAATTTTTTCTCTCAAATTCGACGTCGATGATTAATTTCACGCATCGGGGATACAAAAATAAACTCGCAAAGAAAGCGTCTTGATGGCGCTAGACTCGTATGGTCGGTTCTGGGTTAGCTGAGTCGCGAAAATGTTTCTTGTACACAATACATTCTCTTTAGTGTGAGCTGCCGCACCATCTTGTTGCAGCCATCACTTTTTGCAATTGCTCTTAAGACGAGGATTTCCAAAATGTACAACTCCGATTTCGAAATTATGCAACCACTTGCATTCAAGGGACGCAAAGTCGTCAGACAGGAAAGGGGTTGCGAAGAACATTTTCGGTGTTCGGGTTCGGAGTCTGTCATTCTTATTCCCTAAATGATGTATGGTAGGTAGGTAGATTTTCTTGTACCCTTAGTGTCGTAAACCACCCTTGTTGTTAGAGACTAAAATACCAAATAAATACTAAAAATACCAACCAAATGAAAAATAAAACTGCACACTGAATGAATCTAGAAGCTGCATTACAAAAAAGTTTACAGATTTTTCTCTGCAATGAAAACATTATACAAAACAAATACAAAATCGTATTTACGCTACTAAAATTTTATATTAATTTATTTTTCCTTCTAATTTAGCGGAGATGATTTTATGTGAGTTATGGCACTGTGAACCAAGAAATAAAGTGATAATTATTAGAATTTTATCAAGATTTCAAACCTATAAAAATATAATAATGTAGAATGTTACTT
>QDEB01005853.1:0-10711 GCA_004193795.1 Asbolus verrucosus | reverse complement strand
CATTTTCCCATTTCAGCAATCGTGTGCGTCATCTGCTTCTTCGTCGGCTTGATCTTCACCACCGGTGCCGGCGAGTACTGGCTCTCGATGTTCGACTCCTTCGCCGGCACCATCGGGCTCGTGGTCGTCGCTCTGATGGAGATGATCGCGGTCATCTACATCTACGGCCACGAGAAGTTCACCAAAGACATCCAAGACATGACCGGAATCAAGCCCGGACTCTACTGGCAGTTGACTTGGAGGTTCTTGGCTCCGGGAATCATGCTGTTGATCCTGGTGTCCTCCGTGGTCTCCATGGTGAACGAGCATCCGAAATACCAAGCTTGGATAGCAGATCAGGTAGGAGACTTCCACCCTCTTCCGCCCTTACTAACTTGACTCTTAGGGAGAGTTGGTTAAAACTCCTTATCCTGGCTGGGTGATGGGTATCGCTGTTGCTATGATTGCTGCTGGGGTGCTTCCTATCCCGATAGTGTTCTTGTTGAGACGGTACCAGTGCTTGAAGATGGACATCAACATCCACGAAGGTTCCATCAGGAGAATCGATACTACAGTCTCGACCAAAGAGATGATTACAGATGTTGACGTGAGTATTTTTTGCTACTAACACTTTTGGGCGACTAAGCTAATTACTACTAACTCAAGTTATGGAACGACTGTGTCAAAAAGGGTTTGCTGTCGTTCTTTAACCATTAATGTAGTGGCTAACTGTGTGTAATTTAATTGGTTAGGAGCAATTAACAAGTCCCGACGGACCGTGTATCACTGCTACCAACACGCTCAAAAATAAATTTACAATCGGAGATTTCGAAGTATAAAGTAAGTAGAGTAGAATGCTGTCGACTGGTTTATTTGGGTACTGACATGTGCATGATTTAGCGAGTAAACGCTTTCTCTAACTTCTTCCAAAAAACATGGAAGCATGTTTGCTACCTTTATATTGATTGTTTTATTTTTGGTTTCACCTCGTAGGGGCAGTGATATTTTTACCTTGCTGTGGTTGATAGAACTTCCGTATAACGCCGCCATGTTCTCGCAGGACTCAGGATGAATTTTAAATTAACGAGGGACGAACACGAAAGCTCCTGAATCATTTTTCTTCTTAATCCGATTTGTGATATTTTGATACCCACTTAAAAACTTTGAAGTCTCGTTTAATGCAAGGACAAAATAAATTGATTTCAACTTGGCCTTAAAGAGGATGGTATTTTCCATCGGATGCGACTGAACCATCGATTTGAAGAACGTTTCACAAAAAATTTCACCAACTTTCTCATCAAAAAATATAAAATGGAGGGAGATAATTTTTCAATTAATATTGGAGGGGAATTTTTACAGCTTGTTAAATTTAATGCAATACCCTTAATTCTGATTCACCAAGAAATAAATTAGAAAATTCTAGAGTTTCCTTTTAATTTAAATTCATTCTTAGAAAATGAGATGCCGATGTCGCTAATGAAGCGCTGAATCTAAAAATAACCGAACCCCTATTGCCAGAACATAGTCGTAATTAGTATTAATTAAATTGCAAATTTCTGATTAAACTACTGGAAGGCATGACTTGTTCTTTCTATTAGCGTTTTTGCACAAATGTTGGGAAATGACGCACCAGAAAAATTTTCATTTATTTGTCTTTTCCTTTTGTCTACTCAGTACCAGGTTTTGAATTTAAAACTCCCGGAAATGAGCAACTATCTTCCTTAAGGCTCTTTCTCCATAAAACTCAACTCTCTCTGCGTGTACATTTTTGGGTTTATAAGTCAATAATTATTAATAAATGGATAAAAAGTGGCGGCTCCTAATTATATACATTTTAATTTCAGTCATTTTGTGGAGAGGTTTTTCATAATTTTTTTTTAAGGTTACAAGTTGACTGATGGCAAATAATTACCTGCCCTAATATTCTCAAACTAAAGTAGAACAAACCGCAAAGTTGTACCGCATGACCCTTATTATATCACTGTTAGCACAGGAAACTTCTCCCCAAAGTGGCCCTTTATAACTCACCCTGGCCAACTGCGGTGCACCACATCAAAACTTCAGCTTGAGAACCCAAAGGACTGTAGTTTGTCGAGCATTCCACCCTCGAAAAATTTAGTTATATGGAAGTTCCGATATTATCATTGTGCATGGGCTTGCATGATTTCTCCCTCCGCAGCCCAAAAGCTGACGATTTTTCAATTTTGCAGCTGGACGACGACGAGGACGTGAGCCCGCTAGGGCAGTACCACGACGACGATTCCGACGATGATGATGGGCCTCAAGTCAATAGCCGTCTAGGAAAAAGCTTTCGTATGGAAGTCATAGATGATTATTGAAAAGAGATGTCTTTATCCTTAGAATACTGGTCGTAGACGAAATGTGATAATATACCTTAGTCGATACCTAAATTAGCTAGCACACCCGAAAGAGATGCAAATTTGGCCTCCTCCTCTGATTTCCGCAGAATCAAATTCGAAACAGTTTCGCATCGTTTTGGGGACACTTACATCCTGCACCGAACAGCCGCCTGGACCTGTACTTACGCAATATCCAAATTTGGAGAGCCGGGTCGAATATCAAATACGCACCTGCTTCGAATCAGCGATTGAATCTTCCTATATTTTCAAAATCGAATCAAGTTTAGCTCAATTTTTATAACAGTGTACCTCTGTGTTTGTACCCACGTGAGCTTTTCGGAATTGACATTTTAGGTGCTACCAAAATTTTGATTTACAGCGCGATTAGTCGAGACATCTCTGAACAATAATTAAATTGTTATTAGCTTTAGGTTAGTTGTTGTAAACAATTATTGGTGTATTTTACATTGTAAATACTGTACATAACGAGTACTTATTTAATTTAGAGCAACATTGTATTTCTGTAAATGAGTTAAGTAAAACTAAACCGTTTTTACTGGGGTATAGTATAGTGCCAAAATGTTGTAAATGAGGTATGATATAATTATTTATTAGCGAAGTAAAAAATGTGATGAATTATTTTTATGTTGGTCGTTAAATTCGGTTTAAACAGTGTGTAAATTTACAACATTGGCTAAATACTATAGTTAAAAATAAACTGAAGCAAAGCTTGTTGATATTAGGTAGTCGCCTAAAATAAGCTTGGTTTTCGCGACCTCAAAGGTTGTGCGATAGCCAATAAGTATTGAACGAAGAAACAATAATTAATATTTAAAAGAATACTCATTAAGTAGAACCATTTTTTATTTTATTTTGTACACGAATGTTACCTTTTCTTTTTCATTTTCCAATAAAACGAACCACTTTTTGTTACAACCGTTTATTTCCTCCATGCACACGTTGGAACCCCGTTTTCTAAATAATAAATGTGTGTGCCTCGACTTACAATACATTAGCTTTACGAAATCAAACTCAGTGTGGACGTTTCTGAACTCTTCCATTTAGGAATTTAGACGACACTGTCGATGCATGTTTCCGGACTTAAGAGCACACTGCGTTTGACGACTTTTGTATAAATCCATGTGACTTTATTTGAATGTTGGATTGTCGAGATTTTACGGTTTCTTTAAATGTTGCACATTTCAAATTCTGCACACTAGAACAAAAATTGTTGAAACTGTGACAAGTGACGTGTATACTTGGTTGCCTAACTTTTATTGTTGAAAATTTCGCTCGACTTGTTACAGTATTACGAAATGTTTAATAATTATTTTTTAAAACGCAGTTGAATAATAATTATTAATAGTACAATTAATTGCTCAGAAAATAAAGTTAGAGTTATTTTCTGAAAGAAATGTGAGTTCTAGAAACCATAGAGAATTTTCACAATAAATAGATTGGCTTAGGGTATTTTCCAAATTAGTAGGAGAGGGGAAAACATGAGAGAGTTATTTTTTGACAATGCACACGATTCTAAACACACTCTTCCACAACAGCAATGTTTTCCCAGCTCGAAGCTTCAGTACATCAATAACGAAACTTGTTGTTTAGTTATTTTTTAGTGAGAGACGGCATGATAGACATAGGATAAAATCAAAGCAAGACTGTTGTAACGTAAAGAATTGTTTACATATTAAAAATTCTTATGTAACACGAAGGAAATTGTGTATTTAGAAATAAAAAAAGCATAAAAACGACTGTTTTTTTCACTTCGAAATTTGACAATCGCGGCTGACCTCTACGACTACGTTCTTTCACAGATCGGTAAGTACGCTGAGGTGATTTCTGTCGACCGTAAAATCGACCGCAAAAATTGGGGCGCGCCAAAATTTTCGAAATGCATGGGGCCCACTGACCGGGCCAAAGCGCGTCGCTGCACTTCCGAAAATGTTCAGGTAAGTGGCCGTGACAGGAACGGACTTTTCACGATGTGGGAACTGTTACGCAACCCGACGTGACTTTCCGATTTTTTTTTTTTTAAATTCCTTTCGTGGGCACCTGGTGTGATGTCAGGGAGTTCCCTCGACATCAGAAAAAAGTATCGTGCACCGTACAGTTCGATTATTTGTGGTAATCAGGCGGCTTAACACGAGTTCGAACATCAGTACCGCTGCGAGTTTCAGACAAAAAGGATATGTGTCGCACGTTCCTTCCGGCTACGTCTTCGTAGGTGGAGGCGATTTTTCCAAACGAGCGTGGACTAAATGAGCTGCGTTGCGGGATTTAATCTGCGATAAGAGTCGCTGTGCAAATTTATTGGGGGTTTAAAGTTTTACGATTTAATTGTACAATGCGATGCAGAACTGCTACGAAATAAATCCGCAGACCAGACCTGGCAAGGAAGAAACACATCCAGCCCGTAAGTACACTTTTTTCTTTTCAAATGTGGCCGTCAGTTAAGACATCAATTCTCATCTGTGTCAACACGAAATGAATAAATATTTTTCTACAACCGTGATGAATCAAATTAGGAGGAAATATGATGGTCGTGTTATCGCGGTCTTTTTTCCTGAAAAGGTTGGGATCAAATATTTACCTGAAGAACAAACAAATTAGCGAACAATAGTTTTAATTTAAAAATCAATAAAAACATTGTTATCGTGAGTAAAGAGCAATCACTTCAGTTGCGGTGTTTCTTTTGCCAAGATAAAAACTACAGGGGTGCTGCTGAAATTTTTTCTGTTGTTGTACGAGGTAGCATCCGAATTGCCAGGTGAATAATTGCATTCGCTTCTTGGTAATTGCTGTTTTATTTAACGTTGTAATTTACGTGATTTAATTATGGTTAACCATGGCTAACAGAAAGTATATCTCTAAAGAAGGTAAACATATACATTGTTGTTATTTATATATGTATCTAAATAGCCATAAATATTTATACAATCTTTTTTTCGAGTGATTTAAAGTGTAAAAATTTTTTAAAATGAATTAGTTTTTTTTAAATTAAACTAATTTTTCCGGGTGTAAATCGTAATGAATCCGTGTTATTTCGAGGACACGCAATCGGTGTGTCGAGACCAGATTTATTTGAATTAATTAATTTGAAATACAGATCTGAAACTATTTAATCGAAATATTTGTTTGAACTTGAAACATTAACTTTAAAGTTATTGGATTTTGTCAAAAATGGCGCAATAAGATGTTTGAACCAGTGGTGTTAAATAACTCTCTCGATTTCTTGTTTTGATTTAAGGACGGTTACATTATTTAAATTTTTCAGTTTGATTTTTTTGTTTTCCACTGTTTGAGTTTCTGCTTCAAAATCTCATTTTGTGGATTAGTATTAGCATTTCTGCAAAATATGCATTTCAATTTTAGCCTTTAGCATTATATTTTCAAATTTTGTTACAGGTTTCAACTGTTTTATAAGCACCATGTTGCCAACAAAAAGGAATTCCAATTACTCCTTTCATGTTTTTTTTTTCTCTCTGCTTCTATTGTGTCATTTATTTGAGTGTATTTAAGTAACAACACATTTGCAGCGATATCACTTCCTTATTTTTTGTTTCGCAAGTGTTAACATTACTTTTCGATCACTTATTTCTTTTTCTTAACACTCAGCCGTTTCAGTAGTTTCTCTTTTTCTTTTGGGTGGTATCTTGTCAGTTTTTAATATTTGTTTAATTTCATTTTCGCTGTATTCCGTATTTTTTGCTATTTGTACACTTGTCTCTGTCTTTTACTATTTTCTCTTTTCTGACTGTTGCCTTCAAAGTATTGTTTTTTCTTTTTAATATCCGTTAATATACAAATATTTGAAATTTGTATTTAGACAATCAAAAACGTCATACTTATTCTAAATTTATTGTTTCCATTCAACTTTTGGGAAAACACATTGCAGGAGACCACAGGTTTTGGATTAATTTTTGAAAAAAAAATTGTAAAACATTTAATTTAAAATCTTATAGTTAACTGTCCGAATTTTTGATCTGTATTCTTCAAGCAAGATAAAAATCAAAACTTTCCAGAATGATACCTAACCTTCGAATCACAATTTTCAGAGTCGACAATATTTAAAGTTTGATGTCTATGCTTTTAAGGGTCGAGAAGAAAAAACTCTTTTGTTTTCGGTGATTATTGATCGAGGACTTTTCGGTATAAAAAACCACAAAAACGATGATGGATGAACAAAAATTTCGGCAATTTTATCATATTTTATTGAAGCATTAAGTAAAAGCCAGCACGTTCATGCATCCAGTTATGTGATCGATCACCGAGTATATGATTGTTTGTAAATTATAAATAACGTAACCAGATGTGTACCACCTACTTTTTATTGAATGCTGAGTTGCTGAAAAAGTTCCATAATACATCATTAAAGCTTTTTAATAACTTAATAAACCCAGTGATCACTCCGCACCTATGTATTATATGTTTCTTATTTATAAACCTTGAATTTTTATGCCAGCGTCTGTGATTTATGTTGGGTTTAGATTTATTTTGTATAATTTTTTATTTTCAACGAAACGTAAAATCGCATCCACAAGCGCTTAGACTGTTGCTTATTATTATTATTATTATCGTCTAATTATTTGTGTGTGAACGTAATTTACTGTTCACCATTTTTTACTGCTGTGTTTTACTACGGACTACAAAGTTGTAGTAATAGTCTAATAACAAGCACTCAGCTGATTGCATACCTTTCACTTTTATGGAAAGCATAAACTTTGCACCCATACACATTTTATTATTTCGTTGATGTCATCATCTATTTTGTCAAAAATGAATATAAGAGTTAATGTGTTTTTATCCTTGAGGTAAATTTGACGTTGAGATGAAATTTTCCAAAAATAGTTCAAGAGATTCAAGAGGGTAAAGACAGACAGGCAGGTAGATAGACCGAAGAAATCTCACCTTTTCACCAATTTTGGACTTTCAAATGTACTTTATAATTTTTTCGAAGTTTTAATTACCATCAAGGTAACATGCAGGGAGTACGTGTTCTAATGTTATTACTCTGTTCTGATGTTATCATGTTTGTAGCAACACATTATCTAATTGAAAATTAGAACATTATTAGAATGGAAAATGTAACATGAGAGAACTAAGAAACGATAAATTCAATTCACAATATCTAATTATCACCTTCAGTAAATTTGGGCCAAATCAATTTTATATCTTGAGAAAAACATTAAATATAAGTTATCAGTTGGCACAAATTTTGATTTTCGTTTAATTCGAATTTATAATTCGAAATATTTTTCAAATTTTAGACATTTGAAAACTCTTTTAAGCCAACTTGGATTTATCTTTCGTCTTCGTGTTTATTCGTTTTTTTGCTTTTTTATCGATTAACATAATGATAACATGAAACTTTCTAATTTGATGCGTTAAAGATTAAACTGTCCAGCAATTAGATACATTTTTTATTGCTCTCGTTATTGTTAGCAATGAGCAATATTATGGATATTAAATTAGAAGCCATTACCTGCTTGACGTCAGATCGTTGGAATCGTATTTTATAACACAGGAATTAATAAACTGAACTACAGGAAAACATTTGTTTGAAAAAAGTTTATACTGGGTGATTCAAGTTGTATTCAACTGTTTATCCATTTAAATTCGAGGTGCAAATGTAGATTTTTACACCAAGAAAGTGTTACAATTAAACGACCAAGATACTTTTATTAATAAATTTTTTCAATGTTCTAGTAAATCTTTTAATTTTGTTTACATTGAACCAGGGACGCCATTAATGAGGGGGGAGGGCAACAGGAATGTGGAACTTGAACGATGTTATACGTCGCTCGCCCTTGAAAGCGTTACTGCTTTGAGATATTGGCGACAATAAAGCTGCTAATATTATTTACACGGTTTATTACAAAATCAGATAATTTTTACAAAATTATTCTAAATAATTTGAATTTTGTAATAAATGTTCTAACAATATTAATAATATCACAATGGTTTCGAAGTTACAACGCTTGAATGACATACAACATCGTTTACAAAAATTTTAATATCTTATACTAGTTTTTAAAAGTGTAATAAATTTTATCGTGTAGAACTGGCTTTAAGTACGTACAATATATACAGACCGCTCCACACAGCCAAGTGCAGTGAAGGAGATTTAAAGTTTTCAGGATTACTTCATTACGGAATACACATTATCAAATATATTTTAGTTTTGATTCAAGTGATGATATACTTTTAATCCGACCCATAGTGCCGCACTATAATTACCATTTTGGCGTAGTTCAGCATCAGTGTTTAATGTGTGATGAATGTTGAGAAATTTTCTGATCCTATGACATGAGCATAATAATACAGTCTTTTCAGTTTCAACAATTAAATTTTTTTAATTATTATTACTGTTACCGTTAAAAATAGAAATTTGGGTTTCAGTTAAATGTTAACGTCAACAAGTTATCTTCATACAGTTAATTGGAAGTTACAGTTAAAGAATCAGTTAATGGTAATGTATAAAATAATTTTTAATAAGAAATTTTGTGAGGCCTCAAGGGTCCCTAACGACGCCCCTGAACTGCACTTTGATTTCATTTTTGTAAAGATTTAACATACAAACCCAATTTTAAGATTCAAAAATATCTGTCTGGTTCATTTGACAAATCCTTTTCTGCCGTTTGTGTCACTGTTTGAATAATAAAAAAGCACTAAATTAAGTGTAAAAAGAGCTTGATAATGATTATAAATAGATACAGTTCAACATGACTGGCGACTATTCTTAAATTTCTAATAGCACAATTTAACTGGAAATAGCTAATAATGAGGAGGTATGTGCTATAGCAGCAATCATTGTCCATCACTCCGTGTTAACCTTGTTAACCTCGCAAAATTTAAATGTCCCATTTAAAAACAATAAAAATTACATTTTAATGGTAATGCAATAGTTGACGCCACCACTGCTTTGTACAGCTTGCAACAAATGCAATATTGGTTAAGTAATTACGTGTTAACACATAGCACAAGAAAACAAATAATGTGGAACTAATCAGTATTTTCCAATTATGACATTGAAATTGTAATATTCAAATATGAGTTTAATTAAACGGTTGCACGTGTTCCCAATTTAGACTTGATATAAAGGCTTGATTATATTTGAAGCTCTCGTTAAAAGTTTACCTTGAATTGAATAGTTCGAAGGAGCGCTCAACCGAACTATTGAGACGTGTAATTCGATTATTTGTATTTTCGGACTGGACAGCAAGCGAAAACTGTTATTTCTATTGAAATGACTTAACTAAACATGTAAAATCGAAAATAGAGATGTTTGGGTCGTCAATCAGTTCGATCGGGTACACAAGAACCGNNGTTGCGACCGGTTTTGGTTTTAGGTAAATCGTTAATAATTTTTCACTATTATTACAATTACTTTTTCTATATGACGTGTACAAATTGTCGCTTTATCTTTTCAGAAAATAACCGTAGATTGGAAAAAGTCAATCGAGTTCAATTATGAAACTTGTAAGCTGTGCTTTAGTTAATTATTTAAAGATGCAATGTTTTTTCGATAATCTAAAGATTATCGATTCTGATTCTGAAATCTAGGTCAGCTCTGTTGCTTCTCTTATTTTTATTTAATGAACCGATTTAAATGAAGTTTAGAATATTTCGCGATGGCAGGATCAAACTTTGAATTTATCATGAAGTATGCCGATAACCTTTATTTCCGAAAATGTTTAATTGTGGATTAATATTGATATGAATTTCGTAAATCAATTTAGATTATGTCAGGAATATGTACAATGAAAGAAAAACTTTTAACTTTTAAATACCTAATCATGTAAAATTAAGTTATTAACAAGAGTAAAATTTAAAGCCAAATGTCTCATTACTGATTTTAAATGTCATTATTTATTAAATTTTCTCTTTGGACATCAGTCCAGAAGTAGACAAGACAAGATTTACTATGTTATTGAATGCAAGAAATACCAGCAAATCGAAACAATTAATACTTATTAATACAGTCTGGCCTGAAATAATTGTTTGCAAATTACAGCAATTAACCTTTTGCCTTCAAAAATCTGGTAAACGGTTGATTTTGGGAACACCTTTGCGAGATAAAGCTTTTATTGTTTTAGATTTTTTATCAATTTTTGTAAGTAAAGACACTTATTTTAAATTTCTTTTCCCATTTAAGATACAAAATTGTTATTATGGTCAAACTCGCCACCATCTGTCATGACCATCAGGCCCAATTTTCACATATCTTCACGGATATTGCTATCAAATGATCCAAGTAATCAAATAATCCATCGTAATTATCGTCGTCTTGACCCATTACAATTATCAATTTAACGTGGTTCAACACTGGTGTTCAATGTTAAGAGATTTTCTGACCATGTGACATG
>QDEB01005834.1:0-11631 GCA_004193795.1 Asbolus verrucosus | reverse complement strand
TATATATATATATATATATAATGTAAATGATAAAATGTAAAAACGGTATTTCGATACATTTATGTAAGTTGCGAATAAATTGATTTTTCGACTTGTTTCTGCAGGGAGTATGGAATGATCAAATATTGTTGCCCTAGGCTTCTATCTCGTGAATACAAACACATATGCAGGCACCTGAGCTACATTTTTGTTATCATACAATTTTTGTACTTAACTGGAGCGAAGTTTTTAGAAGTATATTTCTAATGTAAAAACATCGATTTTAAATATGAATAATCTCATTAATAAACTATAACGGTGTTTGCAGATGACAAATAGCAAAATTCGGAAATGAAATGTAATATTTACTCATCTGCTTTAGCCATTACTATTATTACGTAGAATTATTATGTCATCAAATGACCATGACAAGTAACTTACTATTGAGTAATAAATAAATAGTTTTAATGAACAAATGACATTCATTTTCGTGTTAGCGGATAATTTTCTTTAAAATAGACATTAAAATCATTGCTTAACCCATTTCGAGAAAAAAATTTAAAAAACAAATCCTACTGTAGATGTACATTACACTAGAATTTGCAATTTGGTCACGTCTAAGCTTGTGTCACACGCTTAACTACAATAAACGAAATTTAGCACATTAGCGCATAACATTTTGTTTTTTGCCTTGTCGCGCTCTTGCTGTATATATTACCTCGGCTTCAACCAATCCGTAAAGTGCCAGATTCGAATACAAATCTAAAAATAGAATTAAACGTTTCGGTAAAAAATCGAAATTTTGACGAATCAGTTAAGAAAATTGATTAAACTGATCATACCATATTACTAAATATACGCCATGATCAAATAAATGAAAAATTAATTTTATCAACTCAATTATAAATTAAGAAAAATTTTAACAATTTTTGAAAAAAATGTTTTTATATTTACATGAAATAAATTGCGCGATAAGTGCGACAGTAAAATAATAAATATCTCTGGGCTTATAGCCATAAAATTGCAAAATTGAAATGGTGAATGGTAATAATAAATCGATTTTGTTACAAAAAACAACTTGTTTGTTGATACTTTTATAATTGATCATGAATGAGCAAAAATGTCAATAAACTTACAACCAGACTGCCTGCAGCGCATGAGACACAGGGAACTTAGAATGGGCACTGGTCCAATTCTGATTTTCGAACAGACTTGGGCACTGTCGTTATCTATATGTATGCGATTGAAAGCCCAACATGCCGGAGGAAAAGCAGCCACACAAATCGGAAAATTTCCAGAATCTACAATAATTTAATTTAAATCGATTGGATAAACTAGAATGAGTTGGTTACCTATTTTAGTTTTGTCAACTGAATTACCATTAGATAGAACGTTAATATTTAAAGCAAAGTCATTAGGGACGTACACAGTTCCTGGATAGTCTGTAAGTTTTAAATTATTAAAAGAACAGTTAAAATCTGAAATTTTACCAATATTGGAAATTACGTTTTGTGGGTTCACTGTCTCGCAGTAGGTACAACTTAGCCTTAGCCCTTACGTACAAGTTTTGGCAGCCGCATTAGTGGTCGGCTCTAAAATTGTTTAATTAATTAAAGGCTTTGAAGGAATTAAATTTGTTATGAAACCTCCATACCGGATTAGGATGCATACATATCAACAAGAACACGACGGCAAAAAATATAAATAAACTCATGATCACAGATTACTGTTAAATGGGACAGTATAGAAGATAGAGCAATGCGTGATCGTTTTCAGAATGACATTGCATGTTATTATTCATTTTGAGAGTATTAATTATGCATCACCGAAACATCATTATTTCCTCTCGTGCATAATATATTAACGTTTCTGAACGAAGGCCATAGTAGTCACATTGATTCGTTCGTGAAAAATAAAAAAAATCAAACATTTTCCAAAAAGTGTAAATTTTAATAGTAATTGAAATTACTGTGGCTTGTTTTTATTTATCAATATTTATTAAATCTAATCAATTTCTAATCAATTCCATACGTTTTAATACATACTTTAGTGCAAATGAGTGGTCATATTGTCCGAAGTTTCTACTTTGTGATATATTCACTTCCATTATTCGAAACCATGTAATGCAAGAGTAATAAAATATTTTTATAAATAAAATTATTTGAAACATATTTATTTTTATGATTTTTCCTTTTTTACTTTTTGTTACAAATTCTGATGGGTAATGTTTTTATCAAAAGTTGTCGTGAGTGATAAGATGTAGTCCTTCTTTACGATCCTCAAACAAAGCGAAAATCGGCTATATGTAAATCGCTGACATCTCTCCGATCAAAGTAAATCCAACAAGACAGATCGAAAGGAAAAATTGTGATAGAGGTATTTTGATAACAAAGGAATTGTTTCTTGTCAATGCAGAGGTTACGTTACTTGTATCAGAGTTAATCCATGTACAACCAACATAACGTGTTTAACTTTTTTCAATAGAGATTTTTAAATCAATTTTCTGTCGAATTTATGCTTGCGTATTAAATGAATTCCTAGGAAATTTAACTGATATCTAACGGTGTCAGAAACAGATACAAAATAACGATCGACCAAAAGCAATTAATGGCGATAGTTAATGTTAAATTAGTGAAATTTGTATCAGCGTTCCTAGTCTTTGGTTTGCTTAAGTGGAAGTAATATTCTTAACCAAAAATTTAATTTTCTCTAATTACCTTGTTAAGGATTTATGTCGACTGAACGACTGAACTAATAAGAGATTAAGCCTTTGAAGAGAAAATCGTTTTACTGTACGTTTTCATTAGAGTTTGAAATTTTTGGACTATAAATTAATATAAAACATATTTTGAATGCAGTTAGTATTTTTTAACAAATATAATTTCATGTTATAATTGACAAAGTATATATGAAAATTAAAGTAATAAATTTAAGATTTTCCATAAGGGGCCCTGGCGTTGGTTTCTAGAAAGAAGTCTCCTGAGGCTCTGCAATTTTAAATGTTACACTGTGTTTAAAACAGTTATTTAGTGGCTTACGTTACGTCACATTGTAGTTGTCCCATGGGTGATTGTTTGTTTCCTGCGCAAGATCCTCTTTGAAAATAGTAGTAACTAGAACACTGGATAGCTTGGAATACAGGACCTCTTGTAAGGGATTCTGCATAATATTCGTAGGATCTACTATGGGCGCAAAGTCCTGTTGCATCCAAGCCACATCCAGGTTGTAGCATTCCCCCATTGGGATAGTAGTCAGCATGACCGATGGAGCTAGCAAATCCAAGCAAAGCTCCATTTGTGTGAATGATTTGGACGAAATCAGCATCAGAGCTGTCCAAGCGATTTCCAGTGTTACTGACAGTGAACAGAGGTCCTGCAGGATCCATTCCTATAATATGACCGATTTTATTCTTCACCACCGCTCCAGCGTTTCCAACAACATGAGCTCCTAGACTATGCCCGACCAAAACAAAAGAAGACCCAGTGAGGCCGTAGACATCTTGGATTTGGTTAATAAAATTGCCAACAATTTGGCCAACAGGAACCACGCTACTCTGCGCTGTCAAATACAGACCACTGGCAGGTCTGCTCCAGTCAACTATGAACACATTGATGTCATGATTTTCCAGAGCTGCTTGTCTGATGATACGATTAAGACTTGAGAAGCGACTACACGTCCATCCATGAACCACGAACATGCTGATTTTATTTGGGTCGAATTCCGAGGAAGCCAGTCGTCCAACATTGCTATTTATAATTGTGTAGGGCAAATATTTATTTTTTCGGGTGTACAGATCAAAAGAAACGTCAGATAGTAAAACCCTAGGTTTAATTTCGCCCTTTCGCAAATCAACCAATTCGAGCTTCCCGTCATCGTTTTCAACGTGTATAAATCGCTTAAAGTCTGGATCGTCTTCTTCGGGGAAATAAATTCGTCCTGGTTCCGCTGAAATATCATTAATTACACAATCACAAAGTGGTTTTCTTGAAAAAATTGAAAAAATGCAACGCTTTTGTCACTTCTCTTAGTTATAGAGATATGTAAATTAGACTCACCAGGACCAGCAAAGACGAAGGGAATTAAAATCAGGAGGCAAATGAACACATTCATGTTGTTTATGGTTTGCTGTAAGCGATGATCATTATATACGTTTTCTTATCACCAAAAATCTGATAAAAATAATTTTTTTTGATTGAATAAGTATGTGATGTTATTCTATTATGCACTATCTCAACAAAAATTAATCGTTTAGGATTGAACTGGCAGTCATAAATCCTGCAGATGACCAAACAGGTCAAACATCAAATTTCGCAAATCTTTAATAATTTTATACTTTGTTTACCATAAAATTAATAATAAATATGATACTTGTTTTAAATTTCAAATCAATTTCTTGGCTGAACATTTAATACGATAAGGGTACATGCAGTTTTGTTGTTTGTAAAAATTTCTTATTATGAATCTTTCTTGACTGTTTCTTATTTTATAATAAACTGGAAATTGGTTTCTAGACGAATTTTTTTTCGTAAAATGTGTTATTGATCTTTTACATTTTTTTATAAAAATATTTTAATTTGCTAATCCGAGCCAATAGAAGGCAGGATTATAAATTTTAGTACGAAAAAAGTTGCAAAAAATGAATGAACAATGAGATTTTTGTCGATGTATTCCATTATTTATATAAGTAAAAAAAAACATTTTTTTTACACTTTCAATGAACGTTTCAACTTTTATTAATGATGAATTTATTATTGAAGTTTTCGAGTTCCTAACTACAGAGGATTTATTAAATGAAAATAATACACTTAATGCTTCCTTTTTACTTTTTTCTCATTCCACGTTATTTGTATCAGAGTTGATTCATGTATGACCAATATAATGTGTTTGACTTTTTTCGATAAAGATTTTTAAATCAATTTTCTGTCGAATTTATGTTTGTGTATTAAATGAATTCCTAGGAATTTTAATTGATGTCTAATGGTGTCAGAAACAGATACAGAATAACGATCGACTAAAAGCAATTAGTGGCGATAGTTAGTGTTAAATTAGTGAAATTTGTATCAACGTTCCTAGTCTTTGGTCTGCTCAAGTGGAAGTTATATTCTTAACCAAAAATTTAATTTCCCCTAATTACCTTGTTAAGGATTTGTGTCGACTGAACGACTGAACTAATAAGGGATTAAGCCTTTGAAGAGAAGCTTTACTGTAAATATTTGGAAGTTTACACTCTCATAACATAAAAAATAATTTCATTCCATCAGTGTAAACATTGACACGTTTGGTTTTTAGATATATTCTTTGATCGAAAGTCGATTCTCCACATAAGAAAGACAATTAAATCCTCGACGAAAATTTTATTATCTATAAAAATTATTGAAATGAATCGAATTTCGGATATCAATACTGGAAGTAAGTAGGTATAATATTCATTTCACTTTGGAATTTTAGCCAACAGAAACCATTTAAGGGACAGAGAAGAGTCGCCGGTCCGGCTACATCACACTAATGAGACCGAAACCGGTTTGTGGTTGATTAATTTCAGTTTTCTAGTTCTACAAATAAAGGGATTATATCATCCGGGTGGATGCAACGGCGATTTAAACAAAGCTTTGGGGAGTTGGTTACTATTGAAATCACTGCATATAACTCACAAATAATGGTTTAATGGCAAAGTTATTGTTACAGTATTCATTTAATAGATTAGTTGGTTAATCTTTACATAAGCCGATTCAGAACTTCAACTTGCACAGTTTTGATAAAAATATGTCATATATGCAAATTTGCAACTTGTTTAGGGGCTTTGTTCTCTGAACAGTTGCAACTTTCATTTTCTTTTTTGGAGTGTGGTGAGTTCTAGTTTAAATACGCTTACATAACGGCGGTAACGAAGTTTCGTGTGGTTTTTCTGAGCGCAATGTGCCGTGTAAGCAATAAAATAATGTTGTTGTTTGCTTCCGCTTGTTCCCATCAATTTTGTAATAAACATTATTAAAAAGCGGGTACACTCTGTATATGAAGTTGTTGCACAGCTGAATAAGCGTCAATTAGAACAGAATGTGAGC
This sequence comes from Asbolus verrucosus, assembly GCA_004193795.1. Lineage (NCBI taxonomy): Eukaryota > Metazoa > Arthropoda > Insecta > Coleoptera > Tenebrionidae > Asbolus > Asbolus verrucosus. Next base: position 5,590 of record QDEB01005834.1, on the reverse strand, counting down.
GTTGGAAAATAGTATTAGCGTATAACTGGCGCAGGGGTGCTGATAGGGAAATAATTAGGACCGAAAAGTGACGATTGTTCCTAAGGGTGGAATAGGAGGTGCGATTGGGTTGAATCGTCTCCTTTTTGGTAGTGTAGGAACGTAAGGGTTCGATTCGATCCGGATTAATTCTTATTTCCCTGGAGTGAGTAATTTAGATAAACTTTAGAGACTGTTTGGGAAAAAATACGACTGATTTGTAGAACGCGAAAAATCTCTATTACATTCAAATAGCCTCTTTAAGGGTAAATTCTTATTGAAATTTTGTGTCAAATTGCTGATTAATGGACGATCTATTGAACTTGTCGATGGAAAATGTTCAGGTTTAATTTAGGAAGTTGATTTTACTAGGTGAATCAAGATAAAGAAATAATGGAGGCATTCTATGGATCGTCCTATAATTACTACAGTGTCAAGCTCTAGGGTTTGTCAGTGTGACAAGGGAGGTCTTATCTACGTTATCAACAGCGGTGTGGTGAATTAATTAAAGGAACTTGTGACACCATTAGTCACTTAACGTTACCCTGGACTGTCTACAAATAGATAGACTAGCTGATTTACAGTTGTACATGTGGGGTAACAGTTCAGCCCCAAATTGTCTCTACAATGTTCTCTTACCTGTACATCACTCTAACACCTAAATTTTCACTTTGACGGAAATTTATCAAACCGTAAAAAGGGTTGACAACTACAGAACCAACTCAAACAATGAACACACATCAGCATTCCGCATCTGACTTTTTGCTACGTATTAAACAAATTTTACCCAAATTACTTACATTCATCCCACACACCTATCACCGAATTTTATAAACCCCCTTAACCTTTTTACAGAATGTAATTCATTCTAAAATTAACCGATATCAAGAAAAAGTTTCGTTATGAGCTATAATAACACTTAATTAAAATTTTAGGACACCTGCATATTAATTTGATATAAATCATTATATGATTTATATACATAAAACATATAAACAAACAAACCTTTCATCTGTAAATATTCCCAAAAATTAATTTCATATTATTCGTATCATTTATTGACCTAACGTAAATAAAATGGGTAAAAATATTTCGAAGCAAATTGTCAATTGAAAGTGAAAGTTATCATGTCATACTTGTCAACATAAAAATACAATAGACCTTCTCTGCGTTGCGCACCAAGTAAAGTGTCTTCATTCTCGTTACGCAAAAGTCAAATAATGGTGCTTATGGAATCATTAACCAGTTTTGTCTTAGTTTATCTAGTCTGTTCAAATGTTTTTCACTATCCAAAATTTCACTTTCATATCGAAAACGAAATTAAGATTTTTTTTGAACAACCTGTGCTTTATTAAATATATTAAATATATCTATATATATTTTCTGCACTGCATTGTTAAGATTAATTTGAGTTAAACATTAACAATCACGGATCGCCTTTTTTTCAGACTAAATTTTTAAAATGTCTTAAATCCAAAGATATAAAAAAAAATAAAATTTGAAGTTTACAGAGTGGTTACTGACAACAATTTGCGTTAAACAAACCCGATTTTGATATTTTTACTAATTGATATTCCATTAAATGTAAAGACAAAGAAGGAACTAATTATCCAGCTTCTTGATATTAATTAATTTCTCAGGGGTGTTACAGTGGTTTTATCTTTGCTTTATCAGAGGGCTGATAAAACAAAGAAGATCGTTTATTATATTATAAACCTATAAGAATTTCAAGGTGGCAGATTATTTCTGCAATAAATCTTCAAAGGATTGTTCTGAAAGTAAATTTAGAAATGATAAATAAAACATCGATAGACTGATTTTGACGAATTAAAAATGAAAGTTCAGTTTGGTTCCTCGTTTAACGTTTTGGACAAAAATTTTATAAATCATTGCTTTTATTTTTCTTCTTTTTTTAACCAAAAAAGAGCTTACTTCACCATTTTGAATTTCTGTACATTCTTAATTCTGTTATGTTCGTTCATTTAAACATTATTTAGATATTTTTTGATTTTCGTTCATTTTTTTTTTAAATCATACATTCAATATTTAGATTATTATTCTAATTAATAATTTTTTTTATTTGTTGCGGTAACGATTTCGTAACATATACCAACATTTGATCATTGGCCAGAAAATTTTGGTTTCAAGGAACACCTAAAAGTGTAAGTATGAATTTTACTTTTTTTTTTAATTTTATTTACTAAATAAAATGGATGTCACGAAAACATTTGCAAAAAATTTATTTTGCTATTCTGAATTTTGGTATTTATTTTAATGCATTGGAGTCTTCTGTTGTTTCCGTTTAAAGAGCCAACATGTCAGATAATTTGATTATTTTGTTTTTATCTGAATTTTGTTTAAATTATACATTCAGTGTCTGGGTATTTATCTTAATTAACTATTTAAAAAGATTTAATTGATTAAAGGCATAATTAGAAAAATTCTAGAATCAGTGGCGTAACGAAAATTGAACCTGTTACCTGGGTGTGGTCGTTTTTGACAGTAAAGCGCATATTTCTTTAAATTAAGCAAATTAACAAAAAAATTATTAAAAAAAAAAGCAATAGGGGGCATTCAAATAAACATTTGTAGCTTGACGACAGTATTTTACTAACCCGGTTGGAAGTATTTGGAAGTACAGCAGTGTTTTCTATTGTTAAAAGAGTGCAACAAAAACGACTTTTTGGTATAAAATTAGTGGTGAAAGTTTCATTAATTTTTCTTTCCAATTACTAGAATCAAGTCAGACAAAATGTGGCTTGAAAGAAGACACCGATGTCAGTAATTTGAAAAATATTATTATAATGTATATATTATTCAGATTATGAAATTTTGCATATCATTGTGAATGATAAATGAAGTAAAATAATTTTACTAAGCTTTCTACTTTAACAGGCGGTGAAGGTAACCGCAGCATCCCCGCTGCGCCGCTGGTCTAGTATCATGCCTCAGCCATAAATAAAACTGTGAGGTGCAATAAAATTTCAGCATTTCCGGATTTTTCAGTGCTGAGAATTTCTGGCGTATCTTAATTAGGAATGTTAAATTGCTTATAACATCCAATTATGAAAACTTAAATGTGAGAGCAGTCGTTGCATACCTTGCCAGAGAAAGACTGTGTGGGCCGCAGAGGCGCCATGCCGAGTCGAACAGGTGATAATAGCTGACCGATCTATGTTCGTGATATAATCGTTCATTCCTTGACATTTTAACAAATAACTTATCGATTGTCAAACATTTCGCCAATTGAAAAGTCAATCTTAAATGCACGAGTTTATTTTTGCAAGAACGCTTCGTTAACGTTGCTTTATTATGGTAAGGAAACTAAAACAAATTACGCTCTGCACAGCTAAAATAAATTATCTTTCGATTTAGTGGAGTTTGTTGGCAAATATTTCAGTAGAAATTGTCTAGTTTACAATCAGTTGATTAGATTGCATTCCCCATTTGGCTAATCCCAAGCACAATAACTCGTTTAAAACAAAACATAGCTCAACGTCATTTTTAGTTGTTTCATAATAATTCTATCACAAACATTTTGTGGGAATATTTATTTATTTAGTATTGACAATAATAAAACAAGTGTGCGGTTTTATAATTATATTAATTACAGCAAAATAATATTTTTTTATTTGTAGGATAAATGAAAATCAAAATTTCCTCCATCAAAGAGGTATCACGTGTCCTTAGTTATAACTTATAACTGATTAATAAGAACTGGTTTAATTGGGTCAGTTATAATGGAAGCACACTTCTAACTGTTATTTAAAGTCTTATGCAAACCTAGCATGGTCAATCAAACAATGCTCCATTTTTAGCTTTATGTCTATTTACACTTTTTTATTATCCACTAACGAAATTATGTGTTTTTGTGTTGTACTAAGGTGCATACCTGAAACATCTTATATCCATTATCATCATTTTTAGGCAAAAAGCTTTTAAATGCGCTTTGCAGCCGGTTTTAAGCAAACAATAAAACACTAACACTTCTGTAAGAAGGTTTTACCTATTACTATAATAATTGGCCATATGTCATATTTCCTTCCAAAATAAACATCACACCAATAAGGTTCCAAACACGATAGTATTAACCATTGGGATCGTGTTTCGTTATTTTGATATTATAGCTCTTTCTACCTGCTTTTGGGTTATCTAATGGCGTGGGAGTCGCTCGGTTCTGAAATCTAAAAAAAAAGCCTTTTTATGTAAGTGAAAACCTGATCCACCTGTAATATTCTCGGCAGAAAATGAGGCATTCACTTTCATAAAATCTTAACAACATAAATTAATGTTTTTTTTTCAAAATTTTTTGTTGTTTTGATAAAGTCTATCTTGTGTGTATATTAAAGTTTTTTGACTTTTAAAATGATTTAGTTTTCGAAAACGCTTTTGCCAGTATTTTGATCACTAATATAATAATAACATTATTTATTCCAAAAATATGCAAACAAAAACAAGAAAGGAAAAAATTCCTCATTTAATTTCAAAGATATATAAATATATAAAATGTAACATTTTAAAAATTGCTGTACGTTGGAGGAATATTTTTTTAAACAATTTATTTTAGTGCTATATGGCAGATATAACTTCATACAGAGTGAATGTGCTTAGCGAGATCGAAAATAATTCGAAAATTTGACAAGGAACGACTTTTATTTTAATATCACTTTTTGACTTTTTAGTATGCTTTCAAATGTTATATAGGTGTCCACATACTTTACAGTTTTTTGATAGTGAAAACCACTCCTAAATAAAATAAATACCGAGTGATCATCAATGATTAAGCAAGTCACACATTTTTCTTAAACTAACTATTTTCCAAAATTGTAATTATAGTTGATGTCGGTTTGTATCATCTTTCCTTTTGATGGCCTTTTCAAAAGTTAGTAGTTCTGTTGCAGACAAAAATGTGTGAAACACTAATGGGCACAATTGTTACCACATGTACATATGTGGCCATATTTAATACAAAATTGGATGCTCTACTAAAACAATAAAATAAAATTTTTGTTGCAAGCCACTGTTATTTATCAAACTGCATTCCATTGTACTATAACAACCACAAAAAATTAAATGTGTGCACTAGAACCACTTGGAAGCGGAACATCAAACCTAATACCTTCCTATGACTCTATGAAGAGGGCACGTTTAATCATTAATGATCTCCTTCTTCTTGGTTTTATAGACAATACAAGAAATTAATTTTAAAAGTGAATTCATTAATGTAGGGGAAGAATATTTGGTATGTTTATTGTGTTTGTTGCAGAACCAGAGGAACAACATTAAATAATAGTAAATAAAAATAAAGTAGTAAAAGAATGGAAAAAGCATGTTGTAGTGGTAAAAAAAATATAGAACTGAACTGATATTATGCTGATACCTACAAAACAAAAATTAGAGTAGAGCAAGTGGAATTTATATGATTAGTTAAAAAATAAACAGAAAAATTGTTATTTTACGGATTCATATCGTATTATATTCTAATCGCTATCTAATGGTATTTATTTCGTATTTTATATATTTATATTTATAACGAGTGTTCATTTAAAAAGTATGTCCACAATTTTTGACA
>QDEB01005804.1:0-22569 GCA_004193795.1 Asbolus verrucosus | reverse complement strand
TTATGATCATAACCTTGACGTGGAACTTCAAAAAATTTCTTTTAACATTTTTCAAAAGTTGTCGCACACTCTTGCAGCAATTTGGAACTGTTTAAAAAGCACCACATGTATCAGATTCAGTCAATGCTTATTTCCAATGCTTGCAGCAAAGATGCATATAATTTAAAAAATATTTTTGACTCTCGTCACTTGCAAATGATTCGAATAACGTTCGCTTCTTACTAACGGCAGTCGTAATGACTTTCGTGTCGAAAATGCGTCCATTACTGCGTGAAATGGGAGAATATGCATAATCCATTTCGAGCTTACCAAAGATTTCACACCTGTATTGTGTTGTGGAAATGCGGTGCGCAATATTCACAACAGAACAAACAGCTTAATGGGGTTTCGAACCACACAGTAGTATGTTCAGCGACGCATGAAGACCTTTTTCCACCCAGCCTCTGGCCAGAGTAGGCCTCCAGGTCAGACTCGCAGCCTCTACCCTTGAATAATCGCACGCCGATGATTCCAGGAGAAATTTATATTTGTCCTGTGCATAAAAGACCCTTATTTTTCAAACAGACAAAATCATTAGAAATGCTGGCTAAAAGACGAAACGACCGAAGTGCAATTTCAGTCTGGATACGGGTTGACACGTGTTATGCGGTTCTGTAGAGTGCGAATTAAATATTTATGGGAATTCCTTTTTCACATCTCTGTCAATATTTTTTTATTTACCCCGGTCGTGCAATAAAAATAATATTCACCTGTTTATATTCTAGTTTATAAACCAACCACTGTTCCTGCTGTATCAATACTCATAAAATAATCAACCCGGCTCAGTTCGGACTTCATAAATGGGGATAATACGGCCCGTATTTACATCTTACATATTATATTAAAATATAATTTTCAAAAATATCGTGCGTACAACAAAAAACGACGACAAAGGAGGCGTTGGACTCTTCAAGTCATGTCTGCGTTTAGNNCTTGACGTCATTTTTTGTTATACGCACGATATAAAGCTATATATTTTGCAACTTTTTTTCAGATTTTTCAGACCTTCAATTATCATTCGTTTTACATTTAGCAGATTAAAACCATCATTTTTGACAAATTTTGTGCAGACAAATCCGGTTTCAGTTAAAATTTTAATTTGTAAATGTAAACAACTTTACATTTTGTTTTGATTCTCATACTTAAAATATATAATTTTATTTTAAAATTTCTGTTCTAATTAAATTTTTTAAAAAACATTCAAGGTTAAAGTGAAGGCCGTTTGTTTCCTATCTGAGAAAGCCAGGAGAATGAATAAACGCAGTCTGAACTATTCAACCAAATAGCACAAGTAAATAATTTACAAATTCCTAATAAAACTTCCGTGAGAGCCACAATATTTGGATCGATCCTGTTTCAATTTAAAATGAACATAGGAATTGGAGTAAATATTGCAAAACAAACACAACGAGATTGTTCCCAGATTGGCAGACGGGATTAAATTCGCCGTAAAGATGCCGCCTTGAATAGAAATTAGGCTGATATTTAAAATTTAAATAAATTTTTCCTTCTGTAAAATTCACCGTCGAGGTGCAACTTCGCTTCTCTAAAAGAAAACAAAAATGTTACTGCGATAGTTACAGTTCGAACAAAGCCGAGTTATGCGGATTACATTTTGATAATTTTTAAACAAAACTTTTCTGATTCCGACTCCATCTAGGACATAAATCGTGATGTCGCCCTGCCCATTCATTAAAATATTCTGTCGTGGCGAATTGGACGACCCAAACTTTACGAACACTACGCCACTGCCCTGACCCGAATGATCGGAATTAGGTTGAGTAATTAAGGTTTTTTTATCGAATTTATTTTCCATCATTATCCTGGTAGGATATGCAAAGCTGTTAATATCAAGCGTTAAGTTGCATCATTTCAACCCTGTTTGGTGTGATGTAACACGCCTCTAGTGTTAGAGATACCTTATAAATCCCTTTCAGGCCCTTCCATTCTGGAGCTGGCTCTTATATTTGGGTTATCCTAACAGGCTCTTAACTCCTTCCATTTATTTAATTATCCTGACCGAACTTACCTGAATTGAAGGCATAATGGAAGAATAAATAAATATTCAATCACTTTAGTCAAAATGGCTCAATTGTGGGCTGAAGCTCTAAAATCGTAAATGAAAATTGTAATTACTTTTTGCAGGATGCGGCCTTTTAACTGTTCCATCCTCGATAATGTGTGTTCCTATTGTAACTGTGGAATCATCAGCGTGTATAATCGGCTGTCAAATCACAAGAGAGCCTCGATTAAAATGGGCATTTTTAATTTAGCGAATGTAAATGTTTTCTGACGTTTTCTACGACGAGAGTTTAAATTTGAATAAAAACAAGAGGAGTAAGTCAGTCGTAAACAGATTTCGTGTGTGTGAACGTCCCGAGCTTTGATTAAATTTTGCAGAAGGGCCTTGGAGCGACATTTCTAGCTTATTAATTTGGGCGCAATAAATGCACCTAGTCAGTGACGTAAAGGACGAGAAGGGGGTAAAAATGGGGAATGTTCGCCTACGTCTCCATCTGAATGTGGGATTAGATGGCAGTGCAAAGTATCGATTTGCGGTCCAAAAACAAGGTGATTATGGCCCCTGGGGTAATCAAGTTGATTTATTGTAGTCTAATTTAATAAAAGTCGGCAATTTTGGCCAATTTTCTCTAAATACCGTTAGCTTTTTTGCGGGGTGCAACGTATCTGTTTTTCCCCTTTGAACAGTCGCGCCCTAAGGACGCTTTACATGGTCGCACCGGGATCTCGCGTACAGGTCTCTTGAATTATTTAGTGTGGATTACGACCTCGGCGCTCACTATCGACTCTTCCAACCGCATGCTTTAGAAAAGTGCGCACGGAGGAAATACAATTTTTGTTACCGACTATAAATAAATTCGGCGCGTTGGTAAACATTTTCCAATTCTCTTACACCGGCAGCTTTTATTGGGATTTTAAAAGTCGAGGGCTCTTCGCCGGGCATTTGGTCGACGCAGGCCGAGATCCCGAAAAACGAAAACTGCACGTCTGCAGTTGCAATTGCTGAGGCATTCTTTATCTCCAACCGAAGCTCTCGTCTCTTCAACTGTCACTATAATATCTCGCTGGTTTAATTTGTCTAAATCCGGTAATTTCAAAATAACATCTAAAGGAGCTCGGTCCAGGAATGACAAAATACTAAAATGAGTTTTTACGATGATGTAAATATGCGGCCATAACTTCTTCCGAATTTGAACACGCCTTCCACTTTTACTTCCTCCAAATTTATACACTTTTCATACATTCTCTTCTATTTCTCATATTTCTTACGTCGCATTTAATCAGAATTTCTTACACACAATTTTTTCATGTTTTTACAGCTCTTCTTTTACCTCGCTTGCTCTCAACCGCACCCTCGCATACTTCAGCCTCTAGGAAATTCGGTTAAATTTTTTCTGTTACATTTAACATTCAACGTGTTTAAATTCGCCATAAACTAGCAAACATTCTATAAATTAAAACACATACAAGTGCGGTCTTGCATTTTCACAAATACACCGTTCGTCCGTAAACGCGTTTTGACCTTGAAACATCCGTGCTAATAGTACAGTCAATATAATTTACATTGTTTATTACAAAATCAGATTTCAACTTAATAACACCAATATTTCAAGGTGACAACGCTTTCACGGGCGAGTGGTCTGCATCATCACAAATCTATGTGTTCTACTGTGAAAAAATATTTTGAAACTGTGATGAACTCTCTAGATGTAAAATATTTTAAGATCCTCCCGGAAAACTGCAGATTTTAAAATTCCATCCATCTGCTTCTGCATGTTTCAGAAATTACTGATTGAATCAAAGTTTAGTGACGTCGATTTCTGCACCATTTTTTGAAGAAGAAAATTTTTCGTTACCTCATAAATAGGTTGTAGAACAAATAGTAACTTTCCAAGATCACAAAAAATTTGAAACCTGGCGCATCCACCATAATAGAAAGTTACTTTTATATTCAGGTTGTAAATGTTTTTGGAATTTTTGTAAAATCACCTCTTAAAGAATTTAATCAGAATTAGGTGGGGCTTGAAAAAATCCATTTGTTGTTAAGATAAGCTCAAAAACAGGAAAATATTCAGCTTCATGGAAAATCGGTTTCTTGCGGTATCCATCAATATTTGCTTTATTTTACTGTCTTAATAATAAGCTCTCAAAGAAGTATAAAATCGATACATACACAGGAGCTCTTTCTAGCTCATAATTTACAATCGTAGTAATGTAAATTGTTTACTGAAGCAACGCATGTGTTTATTTTGAAACATAATCAGCACGATTGTAAATGTTTATGTCATGAAAATCCATGTTTACAATTAATCAATGTAAGATAATAATTACTTGTGTTTGATGCGAAGACCCCTTACATTTGCAATTAAATCTTAGCTCCATCAGCAGCTCCGTCTTTTCAGCACGTTCGATTTGATGGTCTGACAGAACATCACTGAGCCCTTCTACAGAGCACGTGACATTAATATACACACTCTGAGAAGAGAAGATTATTGAGAGAGATTCATAATTTAATCTTTAACTGGTCTTTCAGTAAAAATCTAATCTAAAATTTAATATGCAAATCCAAATGCTAATAGATCTTCATCTAAACCCTCCTGCTGTCGTGTTTTATTACTGTAATTGATGGTTTAAAGTAATTATTACTCCTTAAAGGGACCGTGAAATTTTAATTTAAATCGCACACTTTTTTATTCAGTGTGCCTAATAAAAGATAAAATATATAGTCGCTTCTTCTTTAGATATAAGTGGTCTTTAAGATCAATAACGGTCCTTTATCACGTTCCTGAAAAAGAAGGAGTGCGGACAATTTGGTGGCGGTCACCTTTCCTGACAGATGAATTTCGCAGAAAAAAGTCGTTATTTATAAACCCGCCTATTTCTCAATTTTTGTCAGGTTTATTGATTAATGATGTTCATGATAACCGTAAAAATTCAGCCATAATAATTCATCTTCAAACTCGCATTTACGAGCAATCCAACTTTGATTTATATCATGCAAATGTAGTCACAGGTCACAATCAGCCAGCGATATCGAAATCTGCAGGATATCGACATCTGCAAGGAAAATACGAACGTGCTTTGATAAAATTATTATCCTCGTGCCCCCAACTTCTCGGCCATTTATTACATCCACCTTTGCTATGACAAACTATAAATTTAAATCCAATTTACACGGACGTGGAGCTGTGTTTTGCGTCCCAACATTTTGACAAATATGTCTTTGATGGCGTTCCCTTCAAAAAGCCGTCTAGAAAAAGTGTTAACAGGCCTAATCTACAAATAAAAAATAAGATTGATAAAGTGAAAAAAAGTTTACAAACAAACAACTAATGTTGGATGGAATCCAAAAATCGATTCCCACTTTATAGCACCAAAGATAAAAATTCACATCTTTGTCGCTGTGGTAATTACAATCTTTGCTTTAGCATCCGAATGCTATTTCATGAATTTGTTTCTCCAAAAGCTCTTGTAAAAAGCAAGATTTTAATCTCGTGAAAAATGTAAAACTGCTTCTATATGCTCAGAGCAACAAAATGGAAAACATAAAGTTGATTTCATAAGTTCATACTCATATACTCATTCTCTTTTTTTTTCTGTTATACCTCTTTCGACTGGTCTAGATAAACGCTAAATTTCACTTATTATCCCTCCAAATAAAAGAAATGTGCAAAACATGAATTACATCCGGTTCAACTTTACTTTTTGCTCATGTTCCAAGTCAACAACATCAGTTAGAACGTATTTTTTTACGTCATATAACATTTTCCAGAATTTCAGGCTCGCTGTACAGGTTTTTTATAAACATGGCACACTAAATGGCGAATAATGTACCAGAAATTTTTATTATAATAATATTAGACGTGCCGTCGAAAGAAAGAAAAAAAGAAAAATTATTTATTCTGCATCAGAGAATTCAGCCTCGATGATGAGCTGTCGTCTGCAGAATTTGCAATAATATCCGTCATCTCGGAACGTCCTCCGACGCCCGCCACTTTTTCAATAATCCTCCCACATAAACAGCGCAATTATCAACGAAACCAAGAGCTTTTGAACTGAAAAAATTCATTTCTGTTAGGGCTTGTGAGTTTCGCATGTTGTTTAGGCTTGATTTTGAACTTCACCTCTATCCATTTCGTCTGCCGAAGGAACAAAGCAAACATTACCAGCATGAAATGTTGACGGCTCGCTGGGGACCGTGATGCATTGGATACATCAGTATCGAAGAGTGCTTGCCATAACGTGATTCTCTCAACCGTTCCGAAAATGTCACCCAAGCTCCCCCAGGATTTAACCGTTTGACAGCTCGGGCCGGAGAAAGTTTTGAAAAAATAAACCGTTTTAAATATACAAGCGCCGCCGTCGAAATTTCAAACGAATTAGCGCACCAGCCAATTTTTGCAGCCTTTAGGAAAATGCGACGTTTATATTTCCTGCTATCAAATTCAGATGTTGCAAACCTGTGTACAAGGAGAGGGAGACTGCTTTACGTTGTATCAGACGTTGTAAATCAATCAGATAGCAGATGTTTAACGAACTGTAACAATATCGACATGCCGGAAATTTATTTGTATGGAAAATGCTTCAGGGGGTCGTTTAACGTTGTTTCGGCAAAAGCTCCCGACTTATCGAATGCTTTAATCGCAAATCTAAGTGCAACTTAAATTTTTTTTTCCTCAAAGGATAGTGTCTTTTCAAATCAATCGAATCCCTAAATTTCAACAGCCCTTCAGCACACTCCCTTGATTTTTGGCGTTTCTTAACTCCCCAATTACTTGAAAACTATTTTATTTTGTAACTGGCACGTTACTTATTAAATCTGATGCAGGTAACTTTTGCTTTTAAATTTTTATGCAATGTTTATTATTTCATCATACTTTACTTACAATTTGTAAATTTAACTGTGGTTTTACAAAACACTGCGGAAATTAAGTTCCTATGTTTTTGAAAAATTTACCAAAGCTACTGTTCACATTTCCTTGAATAATGTATTAATATTATTAATTAATATATTAATATGCCGTTATAATTTTTGTAGTAATAATTATGTGAACAGAGCTCTGGACGAGCAGTTACTGTAACCCGGAAAAATTATTTGTCACTGTTAAATTACAGGACGACCTCGTTATCGCTTGAATTTGCTGAAAAATTGCGAATTCAGCGGTCGTCTTTACTGTAAATATACCACTGTCTCATGCCTCATCTGTCACATTTCGAATTGCTTGTTTGTGTAATAGTATATTTGGTTCCCAATAACCCCTGATCTTTCTAGTTTTTCCCTAAAGGAGAAACTTGCGACCAAAGTTGTGACATGCATTTAAAACAAAACGTGCGCAGAATTTCAGTTTTTAAATTCATTACTTCCATCAGCTGTTGTGAAAATGCATTCGCACAACTCGTACTCTAGCTAATTATTCCGTAACTAGAAAAAATTGTGTTTGCTACAAGTATTAATTATTTCCCAACTACTGTAATGCTCCACTATTCATCTGCTCTTTCCAGTTGATCAAAAGATCAAAGATCTCATAGGGAAAATTTAACATTTCCTGAATGCTGTCTGCTTTCAGACAAACAACAGCTTTCAGCCACGAGTAATCTTGTTGCCATACGTCTGAACGACCTGAATTATTAATGACGTGTAACACTATCAAATGTAACAAGCATAAACGACCGCCATCTTCAGACATAATAACAATATGTTAGCTCTACGTCATTATTTTCGACTGTTTGTTGATTTATCGCTGAAAAAACACTGAATGAGTTTAATTTCGAGATAACAATCGTGACTGTTCTGGTGTAAATTCATAATTTCCGCGGACACATGTCATTATCTTTGAAAATATTGATTGATGCTGTTTTCCTGTGACACTAACAGCCAAAATTTAAACACATTATACAAATTTCATATCATGCATTGAGGGATCAAGTAATTTCGTGTCAGCCTAAGGTGATAGATGGGCGTCAAAATTTTCACAAATCGTTTTTTCTTGTAATAACACGGCGTCACGCGAAGAACACTGTCATTCTCTGACAATTTCGCCCTGGCCGAGAAATTCGATCTTATTGTGCGATTTTCCCCAAATTGTAACGGAGGATTCTATTTACAAATATTTGTTTTGGTTCGATAAATCTTTCGGCACTTATTTCCTTGTATATTTGAAATTCCTTTGAATTTCCTTTTAAAGAACCCGACGAATCTATTGACACAACAGACCCAATCGGGTGAACAGTTTCAGGTTGACGGAATGAGTAAATTTTTGGTTGAGTTATTCTGACTGATCAACTCACTAGGAGCTTTCCGAATGTCTCTAAAAGTTCCGCTTGTTTCGTAAGAAAACTCGTAAATTACAAAGCCAAGCCGAATCTGGGTCGCTGATGCAAATCACCTTCGTTACAATCCAAACCATACGACCACAAATCTGTCATACGCTGGCTGGGGGCGAATCTATCAACACTACTCACACCTCTTTACCAGGCGAAAGTAACATCCGGTATACCTTTGGTGGTATATCTCACACATCGTACAGAAAAATGCCTGGAAAAATCAAAAGCAACAAAGACAAAAATATTCGTTATTCAATTATTTCATCAATTAGCTGCTTTTTTAATTACCTGACACCAGCGAAAGCTCTCGTTACGACAGATTTAATAAAATACAATTTATTTACTTTGTCAAGTCATCACGTGACATAAATTCGGCACTGTAGGTTGATTACTAATTAAGCAGTGTACATCCACCAGACCCCAGTTTCACGAATCATGAAGAACAAAAATAAAACTTTGTTTTTGCGCATCTAGTTCGAGATCGATCACAGGAATGGGGGATAATTTGCTTTTTCCGAATTCGCAGAAATTTATTTGCAATAATAATGTTGACTCTCCGTATTAAGCTAACCTATATCTGGATTGCCTGTAGCAATGTTCCAGCTATAATCGGAACTAGTTCATCGATTTATCCACTCAGGAAGGACAGCTCCATAACCATGATGTGTTAAACTTCCGGCAGCCCGGAGCGAATAATACTTTAATTAATAAAGTTATTTCTATATTCAGATTCATGCATTTTCCATGAAGAAAATGCAAACACGGCGGCTCCAGCTCCATATGTTCCCTGCATGGCCGGCGATAACCATAAATGCGAAACAGCTTTATTCACGCAAACTGTCATAAAATTTAACGGAAGAAAAGTTTCGATTACTTTTACCACGAACACCACAGCTGTCCGTAATTCCATCACGTAATTGCGTTAACAAACACAGTCGAATTTCACCGGAATTAGCATAATTTGTGTGTTCTGAATTTCTATTAGGCAAAGTTCAAAAATTTTTCTTTTCGAAAGTGGATAAACTTCGGAACAGTAACAGCAGAATTCGCGGAGACGATCGCGAACTTTAGAACAAGGTACTATAGATAAGTGAATGATCAACTGCTTAATTTAATGTGATTATAATTTTCCTAATCGGCACGATTCTACTTGGCTAAAGCCAACTTTATACACCGACGGTTTATTTCAGAAGAGCTGAAACGAGTTGTGCGGCTTCAGGATTCCAGGATAATGACCAGGTTTTGAATACCTGAAATATGATAATCCCAGGTAACAAACCGGACGTTGTTATAGTTGACAAAAAGCCATCATCCCACAATTTGTCACTTCGATAACCCGACGTTGATGCGAAAGCCTCACACATGGCTGAAGGTTTAGACGCAAAATTCACGAAAAAATCCACACTTAAACTCACAACGAAGACGACTTGCAAATGCTTTAAATAAATGCAAAATTCCGGGCGCTATTGTTTCTGTTATCCAAACACACCCTGCTAATGAGAAATATCAACAGTATAATTTTGAAACGAAAAATTAGGATTGCAATTAACAAAACACGCTCTAATTCCCGTACATGGAATATGAAAACTTATGAAAATAAAAGCAATATGAAGCGCTAGTTTTTCCAGTTATTCTGGTAATTTAATTACATTTTAATATTGAATTAAGTACTTAATAAAATAAATTCAAAAAATTCGTAAATGTAATTACATAGACCTGGCCCCCTTAATTGCAGTAATTAAAGGATAAACTTCAAAATTTTAGCAAAAAACTTCGGAAATTATTAAGAGTAAAATATTCTCAAGACTTCTTATGAAATATTCTAAAAAACATACGCTGAGTTGTGATACTAACATAAGCTGTGCACAAAATTTCGTTGTGATGGTTCTCAGAATTTCATTAAACCACTTAAAACTACGATGAAGTGAAAGCTGGATATTTTGTAGGCATTCTGCTAAAAAACCGAACTGAAAATAGAGAAATTCCTGCAATAACCGGGTTATACCTATATCGTAAAATTATTAATTAAAAACTCAGTACATTCATGTATAAAGCAAACGATGTCTGAGTTTTATCGTTTGCGATAAAATCCCGTCGAGCTATATGAAGTCTGTGAACCGGAGGGATTTAATACAGATTTAATATATACCCGACTATTGTTGTTCAGAGTCTAAATGATTAATCAAATGTTTTTTGGGACAAAATGTTGGATGGCTCTATATCCCGCAGGCATTTCGACATAATTGGCAGTTGAATAAGTTAGAGATAGATCGTCTCTTTTATTAGATTTCTTTCAAATTTTGTCGGAACGGAAGAAGTACAGATGCATCTTATCAAACGAAACTTTCCGAATAGCAGTATTGTTTATAGCAGTATGATGGCAACGAAGATAATGCTTTTGGGTAAAGAAATTTCAGATCGAAGCAAGAGAATGTAAAACATTCTCATTTTCATCTTCAATTGGTAGTAATTAATTTATGGTTCTTCATTGTCCCAAAATGGGTGCGCTATATTGTTCTATAAGTAATTGTAACCAACTCTGTCGTGCACCCTAATAAATTTCGGGCAAAGCCACGATGAATACAGATAGTGTAATTTGGAATAGTTATTTAATATAAAGTTGAAATACCCAATTAATTTTATGTGTTTGTAATCTGGGGAAGGGAAACTTTTATCGAAATACAACTCCACCCTAGAACTCGGCAAGGTGATTGCTAAAACCAGTCCCCAGAAGGTGAAATTTGTGTGATTATTGTGTCCCCTGCCGGACGGGCAATAAACATTTCTCCTTCTGATCTGTGTCACCAAGGAGAGAGACTCGAGGACATTCTCATGAGTTGCTGTTATAAGTGCTCCATAAGGCCTATATTAAAGTTTAACCAGAAGGGTGCCGAACCTCCGGGAAGGTGCAAACTGCCCACCTCGCATGAATGTAGATGTGATCGCTTACTTTCGAGCGAAAACGAAAGTGGATATAGAATATTATAATAGTGGGAGGCCATAAGCAACTCATTCCGTATTAAGATTGGCCACGATAGCGATATTTAAATTTTATTTGACGTTTCTTCGATATTTCGCATTTTATCAAATTTAACATTGATGCGATAGGCCTTCGAAGGGGTCGATCCAATAATTTTGCCCAAATATTTATTGGATTCAACCTTTGGTAACCTGCTAAATTGTCTGCCATGAAATATTAATAAATCAAAGGTTTAACCGACGGGTTCAATATTTCGCGGGTTAAATTCTCGTTTCTCCTGACGGGATATCCACCTAATATATTAATGAATTTTCTCAAATTATTACTGTCCCAATCAATTCCTCCTTCTGAATTACTAAACCGAAGGACCATGCTCGTCCAAACTAATCGACTGGCTTCTGTTGGTTTACATACCGGAACACACCACTGAAAATTTCAAAACGATCGATCAAAACTGTATTTATTTTAAAGATACCTAACCCTATTATACACATTTGAAATGTTTTCGCTTTAATCACTCCTCCAAATGCACAACTTTTGATTTTTGTGCCCACGCGAACGAAATTTAATTTTCTAAATGTACACATATTGGCAACGAATTTTGCGTTCGCGTCAATATTTATTTGGCGTAAAAATATCAGCAGATATGTAAATTTATTTTGCTTGAACTTACATTTTATTCAGCGAGCATTGAACCATAAAAATGCGGCGCTTGAGAGATCTATACTTGCATCACGTACCTGATATTGTTTATTCGACAGTTCTGCCACCCCTTTGAATTTATCACTTTTTCTCCCCACTGTCTTTATAAACCAGCACGATGCGCCGCATTATTGTGTAATTATTCACATGTGGTGTGAAGTGTAATCATCATCCTGCAACCGTTTTCAAAAAATAACTCTTGGTAAAAGTTACAATTTCAAAATATTCTCTCTCGCAAGATCACAAGTATTGTAAATGTGCAAAAATGTGAGTTTTTTCGAAAATAATATAAAAATTGACTGAAATTCGAGTACAATAGTCTTTATCAATAATGACTGACCCGAAAATGAATAGGAAAAGTGTTAATCTCAAAAGGATTTTTATAAAAGCGATGGATCTATTTTAACATTTTTTTGTTGCATTTTAATAGATTTTTTGAAATAATGTAAATTATTTTATTTTTGACGTTGGTATTTTTTGAGAATTGCAGCAATCGGCGAACCTGAAATGTTATATAGAACTCGATCGGCGATCTATTCATTCTTAGTCGCTTATGACGGTTAAAAAAAAGCAAAGAAATGTAATAGAAATATTTTAGGAAAATACAAATCCTATTCGAAGGCGAAACTCCTCTCATCACTTTTCGTGATAATTCATTACACGATTGCTTTCGCCCATGGGAATAATATTTTTTACCACAGACAAATTCACTCGTTTTAACATGGAAAAATATAGTGGGCGGCGAACAAAATATAAAATGTTTCACCACATCATAAAGAGTTACTAATATTGTCTACCATCAGTAGAAAGTAGAATTCAAATTATCAGACGCTGATTCATGTTTAACGAAGCAACAAGATAACGATGTAAGCAGCGTCTGTACTTCAGGTTTTAAAAATTTGCTTAGCTGAAATACACAAATTTCTTGGATTAATCTGAAAGTATAATTCCGATGTTTCACCCTTTTAGTTAATTTTCAATTTGAAAGTCATATCGCCGTAAATTTTTCAGTAAATTTCGGCATCTCTTCAGAATCAGATTTATTATTCTTTCGGTTTGTTGTATAATTGTTTTATTACATCTGAAATAACAGTTTTTGTTGGTGTAGGTTCTTCGAGTTACGTGCGATTTAACCTGCAGAGACAAATTCTCGTGTATTAAATTACTTTGACATAAGCAAATAACAAAGTTCTCCCCGCCACGCCTGTTTAATTAAGTGCTGTGTCAACTGCCCCGGATGAGAAAGAAACTTAACTACCCAGTTATTGTGACACTGCGAAGAGGACACAACTATTGATTGATCGAATTAAGGCTCTAATTAGAAGAGTGGAAAGTTGCATATAAAGAAGTTAAGTAAATTTTTCCAATTCTCGATAATCGAAATCCTTTGTTTACACAGAGTTAAGAAACTGCAGGATACTTACTGTAAAATATGCTAATGTTGTACGGCCCGAAAGATAAGAGTTCGAGTGAACCGGCGCATCTGCCAAACCTGTCACGTGGTTTTCGGCCAAGATCGATTATGGCTCTAGGATGAAAGTAGTCCTTTCACCATAACAATTTCTTTAAGTAAAGTAACAGTCGAAGGAGTCAACAAAATGATAGAAGAATCTCTTGATTTATCGCATTTTTTGCTTAGGTCCACATAATCGCCACACGCATAAAAGACAGCGAAATAGGACGTAATAAATTTAAAATTTTTATTCGGGACGAGTCGGAGCTTAGCAAACAAATTTGCATTTTTTCTGCCACCTTTTGTTGGCTTTTTTGAATTTAGACGTGACCGGCGAAAATATGACTTCCCGGACTTGCCAAATTTTACTTAACAAATGCAATTAACGCAAAATGTTTATCGCCGATGAGCAAATTTGCAAAATTTGCAAGACTGCGCCCGGTTTTCCTTCTGTTTATTTATCCACTTTACTTTTGCCGTTCGTCTCCTTTATAAAGTCTGACGCCTTGCCTTTTTATCGACATACGTTTTTACCCTCATTCATCCACTTCTGTGACATAAAAATAAACTTAATATCATTTGCTTAAAGCAATTGTCTGCATAATTCGCCCATTCGACGTGCAAAACTGATCGCCCCTTGAAAAT
This sequence comes from Asbolus verrucosus, assembly GCA_004193795.1. Classification (NCBI taxonomy): domain Eukaryota; kingdom Metazoa; phylum Arthropoda; class Insecta; order Coleoptera; family Tenebrionidae; genus Asbolus; species Asbolus verrucosus. Next base: position 8,404 of record QDEB01005804.1, on the reverse strand, counting down.
TTGGTAAATTAATTACGGCTGTTAAATTCCAACTAAATACACTATCACTTCATTACTACCCGACACTGTTTACACGATACTTACAACGAACTAAGATAAACAAGTGCAAATTCCATGGAAGTTATCAGTCAACAGGAAGTATAACCTGAGCCAGACGCAGGGGTGGCAAAAGACAGTATTCCGAAATTATTCATTTCGCCCTGTTAGCAAATGTTATGTGAGCTTATAATAGATGTCACCAACAGCTCATTCTAACTCGATGCAGAATTCGGTTTTTAACCTCAATGTATTCGTAACAGAATTTTGTGAATCTGAAAGTTTAATACGTTTGGCTGAAATTCCAAATTTGGCACGTATGGGTGAAACAGCATGTAACATAACGATACTGTTTACTTAACGCCAACAACATAAGCCAATTGTTAAATCGATCGCAAAGCCGTAACATAACAAAATAACGCAAGAAAATGCCACGCAGTCATTAATTACGATTATGTAGACGTGTAGGGGGATTCGCGAATGATGAAATTAAATATAATCTTGGAAAATGTATTCACATTCCATAATTCTACTGCGTTATCGCGGCAGGCAGTATTATAAAAAGATTGGCATTTCATTATTGTTGAAATTGCATTACGAAGCAATAAAATGAATGCGAGTGTGAAAACAAGATAACGTTGTTGGAGAATAAAAAGTTGAATTGAATTCTTATTTATTTTTGTTTCCATGAGTTAATTCCACAAAACAGTCATTATGTCACGTATCAAGTTGGCGAAGGCAATAAAATTTTGAATTTCATGTGGGTACACATTTCGTGAGACTCAAACTGTACATAACAAGAACAGATCATTTAACTCGAATAAAATTAATTGTATTAAATCTTCAAATGTTTATATGAAGGATAAATTTCACTCTAGATAGATAAGAAGTAATATTTCAATATTTTATCCTGTTGACATCGGACTGTTGTCTTCAACTGTCGTTAATCGTTGTTAACATGATTCTGTACAACGTTGACTTTAAGGCTTCCCAATCCTGTCCTAGAACTTCATTTACTGAAAATCTTTTTTCAGATGGTACAAACAAGTTTTTTTAATTACCGAAGTTCTGAAATATTTACTTAAAAATTTCTTTTATAATGAGGGATTAGACGAGTAAAGACTGAAGTGTGAAAAGAATTTAAATCTAATCGTTTTCGGATAAAAGGATGTAAAAAAACCAAAACAGCGTATATTGGTTACAGAAACGGTAATATTCCGCTTATAATTTTTAATTCTCTTGCTGAATTTAATTATTGCCGACTCTGTGCAATTTATGTGAATATTATTAGGGTTGCAGTTAACTGTTTTTCGTTCCAACATCAGTTCAGCTTCGTTGGTCCATCTCACGACAACGATCTTGCTGCTGCAGCGTTCTTTCTGAAACCATCGTGACGAATTATTTGAATAAGTGGCTGCATTTTTCGCCATTATGAAAACCGGAACATTACCAGAGCTCATTCGATTTAAATTTGCAAAAATTTTGGCACGTTCGTTATAAACCACATGAAAACCACCGTTCACATGACGCGTGGACATAACACGTGATGACANNGAGAAAAGAACTCTTTGGCTGCAATAAAATAATTAGCTACTCTGTTGTGCGAATCGCTTAATTACTCAAATTTACGGTAGCAATCAAAATTCAAGCCATGTTCACAACCATTAAAGCACGCCTAGATTAGTCCTAAAACCTCCACTAAAAACGGGGGTGTTTGAAAGTTACAAATAATTAATCCAGTTCCAACACGATACAATTTAAAGGCGTTCGTGGATCATTTTTAGCGTTAAAATTTTTAATATCGAGGATTATCCACTTGCAAACCTGATTCGTGTTAATTAAAAGGCAAATGGAAAAGTAACAAATGCGTTAAAATTAGATATAATCTTCCATTTTTTAATGGGGGCATTTTGCCTGCATAAATTCAAAGGCTTTCCATTATGTAAAAGAAGACGTAATGGCATTTAGCGCCCGCATATATCACGATAAGTTCCACAATCTAACTTTTGACAGAATTTTTTATCTCTAAGCGAACAGGAGGAAGGTTTATTGCATTCTCGAGTCTTATGGTACGGATTAACTTAAACGCATATAACGCAGGAATGAAAAATGAATTTTGTACGATAACGACCTGGGGATTATACGAAAACTTCCGTAAAATCACGCGCTCGAATTACAATTTTTTTAAATTTTAAAAATTTCCAAAAATGACCGCCACTTTCCGCAATAATCTGGTCCTAGAATTCTTACATTATTAATGTAAATGCAGGAACAGTGAAACGTCCTTGTAGCTCCGCATCCTGCTAAATTGTTCAGATTATTTGTCCACAGCTTTCGCACAAGGACTCTCATAACCTTCCTGTGTGTATTCCGACAAGCCAACTTTTTCGAAAGTACTTTGCAGCGAGTTCATTCTCAGTACTTACGTTTTACACTCGTCTCGCACAGTGGCAAATCTTTGTCAGAAAAACATTACCCAATTCACTTACAAAGTGTTTGCAAAGCTTCCATAAAGAAGCGTGTTTCGGGTGATTCCATCTCTTTAAAAAAAAAATATTACATTTTTTTTACATATTAATAAAAAATCGAGTTATCAAGTCCGCATTTCTCTCATTCCGCTTAAAAATTTACTTTAATATCGGTGAATCTCGCTTTCCACGGTGAATTTGCGTGCAGAATCTGCACCTGCGTAGCCTCCCGTCGTTCTAGACACAAGAAACTGTTCCTTTCTCAAGTTTCATTAAAATCGACCGACATAAAACTGTAATTCTAAATTTTGCTTTTGATTTAGAGTTCCAGATTAATGTACAAACTTAATTCACACTTGGTTTTGAAAAAGTGGCAGACTAAAACCATGAAAGTTTAATTTTAACATATATATTAACAGTTTCGACAATACAGAATGAATTCAATTCTGTTTTAAATTAGAACACACAATCAGTAGCGTGGTTAATAGCATCCTGAACCTTGAATGGGTTAGGAATTGGTTGTTAACTTGGCAATTAGAGGTGTAACAATGACCTGATCTAACCCGTGTGAGTGCAGCGTCCGCCAGTTGTAAACATTAGGGGTGATATTCGAAATTTAATTCTAAGATTTCTGCTTTAGTAAAGTAAAATTTCCCAAATCAGGGGTTGTTGTGACAGTTTCTTGCAATTTCCATCCTGCCAGCGCAACGTCTGGAAATAATCAACTTTACTGTCGACACAGTTGATAGAAAATTGCTTTGCATCGATAAGCCCACACGATATAAATTGATTAAATGCATTATGGAACCGAAACAGATCCTGCAAATACAAGCTTGGAAGCCAAAGGCGTGTCTTTTTTTCTTTCCATGATGTCGATTTTACGTACTAGCCGCACGTTATTTATTGCATGCAAGAAAGGGTCAGGGAGCCGGTATTTATTACGTATGATAAAACAGCATTTATACTCTCAAAACAAGTTTATTTTCACGGACTGTTTTGTCTCTGTTTTTCAGCATGTTTGGGTATTTAATTAATTTGTAATGCGCTGTCATTAGCAAATATCTCAAATCAAAAGCGAATTTTGCAATTATTTGAGGGAATCGATGTTCTGTTTGAGGAAATAATTTTAATTGCCAACATTTTAATTAAACATTCTGCGTTAAAAACGAAGCGCGTTTTTCCATGTGGAAAATGCCACACACAAAAACGAAATTGGCATTGTTTTCGAAAAGGGTTAACAAAAAAATACTGTTGTAGTCCCATTATCAACAAATCTAGTTATCGTCTTCATTTTTCCAAATATCCGGGTTTCGCCCGCTTGTCAATCCTGGAAACATCCGAATTGTCCTGGTTTCTCCTTCTGTTTTGACTTTTTTGTTTGAATTTGGAAACACTTAATTCGTGAAAAATCGATCACAGGGACATTCGTGTATGTATTTTCAGGAAAAAATTTGACCTCGTTTGTGCGATCTTCTGCAGTTGATGGTTCGGCGAGAAGAAATAAAAAGCGCAATTTTAAAAGCGGTAAATATCGAAATATTCCGGGAGAAAAGTTGAGTAATAAATCCATTAGGGTAATTGCTATCAAGAACGTATCTCTGCGGAACCATTCCTTAATTAAGTTATAATAATAAGTTTGCGAAACTAGACCTTCACGAATCACCTTAATCAAAACAAGTGGGACGTCATTATTCCGCACAAAATAGCTCCGCGAAGACCGTCCACCATGACAGCCATAAAGTGGCTATTCCTGCAGCTATTTAATTAGTGGAAGCTGACACAGGAAAGAATTCGGGGCGGCAGTTAAGAAGTTGTATGTTTAATGGCAGCGTGATAAAAAAAATATATTTCGATGGAAGAAGTGGAGCACGTCATAACGCGAGTTAAGCTCGACAGGCCGAAACCGTGATAAAATAACAGAAGCTCACCACGTCTATGAGTTGGGAAAGTTTGAGTTTGATACAAACTCTGAGGACGTCAGAGGTGTTGACCACGGGCCTCACTAACTTGTTGTAGTTAGAAAGGAGGTCATCGTAGAGCCGTTTGGCATCAGGATTTCCAGCCACAGCACCGTGCACTACCAAGGCCGACAGCAGCCAGGCTCTTAGCGTCTCGGCGGCGGAAGGAGGCATCCCGACGCGGCACCGCGGCACTCTGGAGCCACACTGCACGCTCGATTCGTACGGACGATTCTGGATCGGCACCCCGCCCGATCCTGAGCGAATCCTGCTCTCGTGTGCAGGAATTTCGACCAAGGATTAAGATGCTAAATTATCCTTTTTGCATCTGCAACTGTACCGACTTGGGACGCCGGAAGGCTCATCGTCACTCGACTGCGTGCCGAATAAACGGCCACAGTCGAATTTCTGGTTATTGCCGAAGCGATTAAAGACGTTGAGGAGTGGCAAGTTACACAACAGCTAACGCAAATTTGCCGGCCAAATTTGAATGTACAGCTCTCGCAATAAAAACTAGCAATTTCAGCATCTCATCCTGGAAGTTCCTCGATAAAATGGACCATTATCGCAATAAATACAGAGTTATTATTATTATCATCCCTGGATGCTGTCCCACTTGGCATCATCTCGCCAAAAACAAGATGGGGCGCGTTTTAAACGGGGGATTTCGAGAGATTACGTAACAGCATCGCCATCAAAGCGGTTCATCACTCTGGGCTATATATATATTAGTGCACATATCCACTAACCAGCAGCCCAGATTTAGACTTTGACAATGTACACGGAGAGCTGCGTCGTAATTTATTGGCATTTGCGTTATTGGACTGCCCAAATGTTAATTCTGAAACGAGTGTGATGGCCATTTTTCAGGCGCTTGACAATAATTAACTACACTTTACAATTTCTTCGGATATTTCGCGATTTTATCTCGGGCACGTTAAATTTCAACCCTTCAGAATGCTAACAAAGAATTAGCCGCCTCGGACTGGAATTTTACGTAAATATTCGACTCTTTTAAGCGCCACGAGGTTTTTCGAATCATGTTCCTCGCCCCAAGAATTATCTCAAAACACGCCGCTTTATTATATTAATTTAGATATTTATACTTAAGTACACCACTGTCATTTTAATANNCCAAAAATTTACAAGATGTTCATGGATGACGTGCCACTGAGATAACAGGCCATGTCCTAAAAGTTCGTGAAATTGAACAATGAGATTAACTCAAATATTTTTGACAGATGTTGTACATCATGTTTTTAGACTGCTCATTTTACAACCTAATGGTTTTTATTGGCTCTAGACGCTCTGAGATTCTGCTTTTACCGACAAAATCTCCTTGCTTTGCTACTCAAAGTTTATTTCCTTTTACAGCTTGTTATACTTATTTAATTTTGTCGGGATCTCGGAGTATTTAAGTATTTAAGCACTCAAAGATAAATAGCCGAAGAAATATTTCCTCTTTGTTGGAGATTTATCGAAATCGTTTTTTAAATTTACGGAATTATTCTTTTTTCGTGTTTCGTTTCCGAAAAACGTTTAAACTTCACGAGCGAAATTAAATGGACGGTGAAGAAATAATGGAGAATGGAACTTTGGTTCGAAACGTAGCAGTCATAACAATTAGAGATCTACCACACGACCGGTGGAAATTTAGAAAAAACAGACCTATATTGATCAACGTCTAAATGAAGTTAGCGAAATATAATTGCCTCTTCGAGGTTTCGATGTTTCGGCTAATTTCGTTAACTGAATCCTACAAGTTCTTTAACGAGATTGACTGACAGGCGAAAGCAACTTAATTGCGTGCATCGTCATAATATTCGATCAAAATTCTTTTGTTTCCGAAGCAATTAACGGTCCGAAATTCATTCATGTTTTAGGAAAAACATTTTAATTCATTCATAAACGAAGCGAGAAAATCGAAAAATGTGAGTAATGGATGACCTGCAGCAATCAATCACCGATTCTCTCAGATATCTGGAGTATCTTCTATTCCTGGCGGAGCTTAAAGTCGAATTATTGATCTCCTTTCACTTAAAAATTCCCGGATTTTTGTGCAAAAAGTTGAACTGTTTCTTTAGTCAGTGCCAGTCAGCGATTGTTAATTATTCAAACTTTTCTTGGTAATTACCAGAAGAGAGTTTTTATATAATTGCAGTCGATTTGATAGAACAAAACATGATCGAAATAGCACGGTAGGTGCTTTAATTCTGTTAGTGTTGGTTTGTTTCACTGAACCACCGAAAAGTTATCGAAGTTATAATCCCCAAAAGCTTAAATACACAATCAATATTGCAGTACCTACACCTTTACTATCTCCCAAATGGGGAAATGCACGGTAGACAGAATAATCTAAATAAACCGTTTAATTAATTGTGTACACACAATAAGGATAACAACAATAGAATCAATACTTTTGCTGGAAATTGTTAGAAAAGAAATCACACTTGATAATCGCTCACAAATATTGGTTGCTATATCAATCGACGCATGTTGAAACGTCGATCAAACTTTACCATTGCGCCAATCTAGGAACTCAATTAGAAATCACAATTAAATACTGAATATTTCTATTCCATAATTTCTGACCTGTTTATTTAAGTTGTTTAATTATTAATATTTAATAAATTCGTTTATTATGTACTATTTATTTATTTATACTTAATTTAGAAAGGTAAACAGAAAACATTAAAAAATAATCATTGCCAGATTACTGGAAGATAACATGAGCGCCATCTAGTTACAAGAAGGTTAACTAGAATAATTCAGTCTTGTAAACGAAACAGGTAACGTATTTCGAGCGAAGGAACAGGATGCTGTTCAAAAACTGAAAGCTTAAAATCAATATTTTATTCTACGCACTCTTCCCAGAATGTCTCTTTTTCCTTCTCTTGCGCCTCTCTTTCTTTTGTTGACGTAAATCGCAATTTTGATAAATAATTTCACAATTGGCTTTACCCAAACCAAGAATGGAAGCTTTTAAACCATCTAACATCGACGTGGCAGGATTAACATTTTTTGCAAGGCGTCCAGACATCCAGCTCATTCCAAGACTGAAACAAATTAGGACCATCAAAATATTTTAACTAAATTCAGTGAACAGCAACTTATTCACTCACCTCCAAAGAGGAATCAAGATTTTGTTATTGTTACTGATGCTTCTAGAATATTTATTATTCTCACAAAGTGTTTGTCTTAAGCAGTTGCCATCATCATCGTTCGCAACCAGAGCGGCTTCGATCGAAGTCAAAATTCTTCTGGCTAGCTCATTCAAGGCCTGATTATTTGGATTCGTCCTCAGTGGAACATCGCGTTTCACACGAAACTGCACAGGATCTCTTCCAGTAGCTGCTCCGGTTCCGGTTCCAGTTCCAGTTCCAGTTCCAGTGCCTGTACCAGTTCCAGTGCCAGTACCGGTTCCGGTTCCGGTTCCTGTGCCTGTACCGGTGGCAGTACCTGCGGAATCACCTCCTGTAGATCCTCCCCCATCTCCATTACCTCCACCCTCTCCCCCGTCACCTCCATTTTCCGTGCCGCCGTCTGAACCTGTGGAACCCTCACCTGTACCCATTGCGCCATCCCCCGTGCTTCCCCCACCGGTGCCGGTTGAACCACCTTCGGCTCCCGTGCTCCCCCCTCCCATACCAGTTGAACCGCCTCCCGTTGCCGTGCTCCCCCCTCCCGTTCCGGTTGAACCACCTCCGGTTCCCGTGCTCCCCCCTCCTGTTCCGGTTGAACCACCTCCGGTTCCCGTGCTCCCCCCTCCTGTACCGGTTGAACCACCTCCCGTTGCAGTGCTTCCCCCGCCCGTTCCGGTTGAACCACCCCCTGTATCAGGCATTGTACCACCCCCAGTTGAAGTGGCTCCCCCACCGGTGCTAGTCATGCCCCCACCTGTACCTCCACCTGTCATACCCATCATACCGGTAGATGTTGGGC